>CM053762.1:5623392-5656453 GCA_028658305.1 Pachyuromys duprasi | reverse complement strand
CAGCCACACTGCTCCACCCTGGCTTCTTCTATACCAACCTGTGTCCCTCTGACTTCAATCCTGGGTCTCCACTGTCCGGCTTCCTGGGCAAAGATGACAACCTTCCCCGTGTGCTGGTGGCGAGGGGCCCCCAGGACCAGGCTGTGGACCCCCTTCCGAAAGGCCAGTGCGGTGGAGTAACCTGAGAGGCCCAGACCTCAGCACCAAGGCTCCTCCTGCTCTCAGGAAGCTCTCCCCACCCTGTCTCCTCCCACAGCCTCTTCTTACCCAGGTAAGAGTCCCTCATGTCCACATTCTCCCGAGACATGTTGATGAAGGTGGGCTTCATATTTGGGGAGTGTAAGAAGGCGCCTCCAGACCAGCTGAAGCTTCCCACAGCTCCTAGAACCAGTCCATCCTGGGAGGAAAGGATCCCAGGCGATCAGGATGCCAGCCTAATCCAAAGAAAGTCTTCCTCTCATCCCATACACCCATCTAGCTAGCACTTGCCTCCCCAGTGCCCCTCCTTTCCATCATCCTACATCGCCAGCTTTAAAGAGCCTCAACTCACAGGTGTAAACACAGCACTGAAGCCTTCTTGGGACATCTCCAATTCAAAAGCACTGCTGCTTGCTGTCTCTGTACCTGGGGAAGGCATGGTGCTTGGCTTTCAGGGAGAAAGAACATCTCCCAGATTCAAGGAGGCTTCTTGCCCTAATCTGAGATCAGAGACCAACACCTTCAGCAAGGGTTGGTGCCTAGCTTAAGGGGGTCTGGGTTCAAAAAGGGAAACTCTAACTACACCTGAGGATTCCTGAGGCAGATAGCTTCATTGCTGACTTACCCTCAATGGCAAAGATCTTCTCCTTCAGCTGGTTCTGAATATCCTTCAAAGCATCAAAGTTCTCCACACTGAAAACATATTCTTGGGAAGGCATCGATGCAATGTCGTTTAATTCTTGTTTGGAATATATGTTGAAAAAAGCACGTCCCACCTGTCCCCAGCAAAGACCAACCGAGTGAGAATGAAAAGTCTCCTAGGCCTACAACTAATGCTACTGCACAAGTCTGAGAACTCCCTAAGGGCTCGTGTTTTGAACAACTTGTGGGGTGAGGGTTGGCTGGCAGAAGTAGGTCACTGGGGATGGGCTTTTCAATGATATCATACAACCACCCACCCCACTCTCTGTAACCTCTTTTCTGGTCCTCCACAATGAAGAGCTATGACATCATACTCCTATCACCATGAACTCCAGACTGAGACCCTCTGAAACTGTGAGTCAAACAAATCATTCCATCTCGGAAGAGGAGGTAGAAAGGACATCTGGGCCGGAGGATAAGGGAGAGTGCTGTGAAATACTATCTTCTGGGCTTGACATGACTGTTCCACACATGGACACATCCCAGATGTGGTTACCGTCACAGGACCCACACACGATCAAGCCAGCCAACCGTCCTACACAGATGGGAAAGACGATGCCCAAGCCCCATACCATGGAGCTATTTGTACGTCATAGCTGGCGGTCATCCTTCTTTGAGAGTGCGGTTATTAGAATGGTTTCCAGTGTTTGGGTGGATGGCAGAGCCATAGCCACGGGCCTTAGTGGGCTGTTTCAGCCACAGTACTACCTTACTGGGTTAATTTTTTGAAACACATGAAGTTAGGAATGGGAGAGGTTGGGTGAAAAAGGAAGTCATCATGGGGGCAGAAATTTAAAAATGGAGGGTGTATGTGATCACAGTTCATTACATACGTGTACGAAACTATTGAAAAGAAAAATTAAATGAACAGTTCTCCCTTAAGTGTTTCTGTTGTATGGTCTAACCACAATGAGTGGCTAAAACACTATATGTGCTGCCTCCCACCAAGAACTCTTCAGTCACCCTGGAGATTCTTTCTAAATGAGGCTCAAATAGAACTGGAGAGTGGAGGCCATGGGTCGTAGGTCCCCAGGCTGCAGGAGCCTTTCCCTGGCCCCATACACCTACGGCCACAGGAGATGAAAGAACTGGTTTCTACCCTTTAGAGGAAGTTGCTTTAAAAGGAAGTTATAGGAGGAAGTGGTTGGTAACCATCTTTGTGTCCTACCCCAATTGCATAACGGGTGATGCCTGCAGCCTCTGCCAAGGGGATGACATCAATATAATTCTTGGTATCACCTTCTTTCTTCCCATCAGTTATGACAATGAGGACTCTGGTGGCATCTTTCCGAGCTCCGCTTTGGGCTGTGAACAGTTCTGTTCTATCAAGAAAGAAGAGAGTCTGGATGTACATGAATAAAACTACACTGAATTCTAATGGCTTTGTGAAAATGAGGATATAATGCCTTTCCTGTGAGAGGCCCAGTCCCACTCAGAAACCCCCAACTGGCAAGGCTGTCAACAGGCTACATTTCAAGCTCTCCCCATTTCTTTCTTGGAAAAGCAAATGAGGCCCAAAGGGATCCCTTATTGCTCTGGGAAAGGATACAGGAATTCTGGACTCACATGACATGTCTGATAGCAGTGGCTGTCTGTGTGGATCCATGAAGTTGTTGTATACCCTCCAACAGGCTTAAAGGGCTTGAAGCGGCCATGAAGTCATTGAAAGTAAAATGTGTCCGGAACTTATTAGAGAACTGCATCAGGGAGAACTAAGAAACATATATGGGACTGAAGGCTAAGATTCTCCAGGACTCCTAAACATGCCCAAGCAAGCCTTCCCAGCAGGCTCTTCGAACCTTCCCAGAAGCCCCTGCAGGCCCATTCCCATGACCCTAGGGACACACCTGTGTGCTGGGTCGCTGGAATTGGCTCATCACAACTTTCACAAAGTTCATCATTTTTCCAAAATCTGTGGGAGAGATGCTACCCGAGCCATCAATCAGGAATGCGATGTCGTGCTCTTGCCTTGGACACTCTAGGAAAGGATATTGCTCTGATCCTCCAAGAGACACTCACAAGACCTCCTGGCCACAAGAACTCACTTTCCCAGTACCCTCCACCCACCTCCATCTGACAATCATAGCCCAGCCCCACTCGTGGGTCCTCTCTGTGTCAGAGAGCAAAGCTTCCTTAGTCCTCTGATGTGGACAAGGCCTTTGAGTCTCACAAAGAGGCTACAGCTGTGAATAACCTACCTCAAGCCAGCCCAATAGATACAAGAATGCAATAGCAAGAGACTGAGAGCCTTCTCCCTCCACACAGACCATTCATCCCCTCCCCCAGGTCTGCAACAATCCTTCCCACAGCGACCAGCCGGAAAAGGGCCGCAGTCTGTGGCCAGTACCTGCCCTTACTGGGTCGTGCTACACTGTACTTTTGTTAGGTGTTTCCTTTTTTGTTCTCATTCTCAGCGTGTTCCCCTCCTGGGTAATATCAGAATTTTTCTTCAGAAGAAGCCTTTTCAGCTCAAGGAAATGGATTCAGTCCTCTGGAGGAGCAGCAATCTCTATGCTCTTAATTGCAATGTTCTTTGTCTCAACACAGAGTGGTGGTAGAAGCACCCAAGAGGGTGAGGACCACTAACCAAATACATGGGCTCCCGTCCTTCCTGTTCTGTGTTCTCTCAAAAGACAGAGACAAGTGTTCTGACAGTTCCTGCAGGTGGAGTCTAAATACAGAGTGTTTGTCTAAGGGATGCCCATCTGTCTCCCTAAGGGCCTCAGAGTGAGAATGAAACCAGGGAAGAGCCTTTGTCTGCTGTTGGAAAAGCCTACTCCTCCACTTCATCTTCCGTCTCCATCAGCACCAGAGAAGCCAAGACCCATGTCTTGACCTGGTAACATACACACACATACACAGAGAGAGAGAATGAGGGAGGGAGATAGAGGGAGAGAGAAGGGGAGAGAGGGAGAGAACATAAAGACATCCAACTCAGACTGAACCTTCATCAGCAAGACCCAGACCCTTGCACGAACCAGCCACTGGGAAATGAATCCCCTTCACGTTCGTTCTAAGAATAATAACAGCTTATATCATTGGCACCATCAGGTCAGGTCAGGTACTGTACTAAATGCTGGCCGAGGGTCTCTCTGTGTGTTACTTTCTAAGTTCCATCCATTACTAGCCACACCACAAGACAATAACAGAATAGGTGTCAATACCAGTAGTAATCTCTCCCGCTGTGCCTGGAGCCGCTGTACCATCTGACAACGTATTTGTTCGGATCTTTTTTTCCTTATTCACTTTTGGAAAAGAATCTGACCCATTGAACCCCAGACAGATGTGTGTGGACTTCCAGAGGAGCCAGTGGCCCGGAATACTTACCCTGCTGGGTAGCTGGGATATTCCTCTTCTGTAGGAACGATGTCATTAGAAAACAGAGCCCCGTCAAGTATGTGTTCTCTCTACATATATGGTGCACAGTAGGACCACAGGCCTTGGGACAGAGGGCGGTGATGAATGGGGCTTGTTCTGATCTGGTCTATTCTCCAACCCCTGCGCCTCTAGTCTCCATAACACCCCCAGCGAAACAGCCTCAGGGCCCCTATCCCTCCCCTGAAGACCCTCCCATTTGACTGAGGGCGCTCACCAACAGCTGAGAAGGGTTGGCTGCAGCAGTGAGGGACAGGCCCAAGGATATGTTCACAGCCTCTGGGGGCACTGAGGAGATAGACATGTGCACAGTCAGACAATCTATAAGAGCTGCGGGACTCTCACCCCACCCGGCTGACAGGGAGGCCCCCAGAAGGGAAGAAGACATCATAGGGGAGCCGAGGCAGCATGGGGGTACAATGGGTAGGCCCAGGAACTGAGGCTATGGACAGAACTGCAGCTCTCCCATAGCAGACCCATAGCACAGGAGCTCAGCACTAGGCCTGATGCAGGGCTGTGACTCACCCTGGAGTTCGATGGACTGACATGTCCCCGTGTCATAGCCACATTTGTAGAGAACACCTGTTTGATTAGCGGCCCTTATTTCCTTTGGGGCTCCAACCACCACCCTGTGGGGAGACAGAGCATGCCACAGTTAGGAGCCACTGCAGAGAGCTGACTCCACCTCTCTGGGAAACAGAGGTTTATAACATTTGAACTTCCAGGTGGGTAGATCTTCTGTTTTATTCTCTCCGAATTGGAGCCCTCTCCTTCCGGCATCTAGATATTTAGTAGATATGTGTTAGATGGATAGTTTCTTGTAAGTGTGCTATGAGGTTTAAATGAACATCCTCTGTGGCTTATAGGCCACAGTGTCACACTGACACTCAAGAAGCACTCGGTAAATGTCACCTGAAGTTATCCCGAAGGCCTGTTTTCAGTAAAACATTCAGAACATGAAGAAAAATGCTACCCATCCCATAAAGAAAAGAATATAGCACTGGAGGGTGAGGCTGGGGAGGGAGGGCGCTCTGCAGCTACTGCCAAGTTCTCACCAGGAGCGGTCGTACTGGACCACGCTGTGTCCAAACCCAGCACCGTCCATGTGGAAACGTGTCGGCTTCTCTGTGTCCAGGTTGAAGCCAAGAGAAGAAGCACACGCTGGGGAGGATGAGAAGCTGTAGAGAAGGTCTCCTCCTCCTGCCACCATCCTGCCCAGCTCAACTGCATCTCCTAAGCTGCTGACTCCCTTGCCTCTTTACCATACTCAGTATCCCAGGACCCCTGGCCCTGGGACTCCAGGCTCGTCTCGATTCTCTCCTTCACTCAGGTCAAAGGTCGCCTTCCACTGTTAAGTTTCAGTTCTCTGTTTCCACAGTGTGGTCCCCAAAGTTTGAAGACACTCTTTTCCTGCCTCTAGCCCCCTGGCTTCGATGAGGGAGGATCCAAGGAAGGCTTGAAAGCCCTGGGAGTATCATGGGCACACCATGAAATGTGCTTGCTCTGCCTAACTCGGAAATCTGTGGGCTGTCAAGACCAGCTAGCTTCACTCTCAGGATCTCTTGGGTTCTCCCCCAGATTGGCTCTTCAATAGCCACTCATTCACCAAACTCTAGCTCCAAAGCCTCCCCCTAACATCAAGTCTTTCTCCTCCCCAAGCCCCTGACCTCTCAACCACAGCCTCCAGCCCAGGGGCCTGGCTCACTTAGACCAAGTACCCAGTCCCTCTTCTTCAGGGCTCAGGCTCACCTGTCAGCAGAAGAAGGGCTTTCCATGTGCTGCTCATGACTGGAGAAGAGAAGTGAGGCTCTGAGCAACTAGCAACTCAGAAACAGCTACCAAGTCACCGAGGAAGCAAATCAGAAGAAAGGTGGTCAGCAGACCAGAGACCAGGAGGGAAGTTGCTAGTATGACTCAGAAGGGGACGGTGCTGAGATGAGGTGAAATGGGCAGAGAGGGGGCCGAGGCAGCCCACACATTTCACTTCCACGGAAAACTTGTTCTAGTTAGAAATTACTTGACACATTTTTCTGGTCCTCCCAATTTTTGCCTGGACAGATGCAAAACCCCTGCTCACCTCCTCCCCCTCGGCTCCTTTTTCTACTGGTAGAAGCTTCCCCTTGACATTGAAGTGTGAGTCAGACTCAGGAAGGGAGAGGAACAGATATGGTCCTGCAGGAGCCTAATGGGGGCCCTCCACTTCTGGCCTGGACTTAATCTGACTACACGAAGAATTAAGCATGTGACCCCTGTGAGGAGCATAGACTGGCATTCATTCATTCATTGGATTCATTCATTCATTCATTCATTCATTCATTCATTCAGGAGATCAGTCAATTATTCAACAGCCATAATTGAGGGAGACAATCTGATCCCTATGCTCGGTAGAGGAGAAAGCGTAATGGAGACATCAGTGGAAAAGCAGATGGGTAAACACCGAAGTGAGCACTGTGAGAAAGGCGGAAGTCTCGCTCAGGAGGAAAGGGCCCAGAGGACTTCCTGGAGGAGGCAGCGCTTGAGTCTTCAAGGCAACCGAGGTTGAGAGAATACTGAAAAGCACATCTCAGAAGTGACAGCCAGCTATGTTCATTAAGATTACCATCAGTGAGGCAGACAACCTTGACCCATGGCTGGCCATTAGGCCCGTTCTTATGTCACAGAACATGCCTTGATCAGGTAGTCCAAAAGGGCGGGGTGCAGCATTGATCACAAGTTCTGGTTCCCATTTCTCTACCAGGAGACGTTTAATTGTGCCAGGCTGGCAGGGTGACATCAGATGGTGGCAGCCAGCAAAGAACCATAAAGTGAAAAGAAAAGAACAGAACAGAGAGTGGTTCATAATACCCGAGTTATGGAGTCAGCATTCGGTGTGAGGTGTTGGCAGAGCACCGCTGTCAGGGAACATGCCGGCGTTCCCACATAAAGAGGAGACTGTAAGGGGCCAGGAGCCGTCTCACTGCCTTTGTTCAGCTCCAGGAGCCAAAAACCATCCGGCCGAGGAGGTGTAGTGATAGGAGAGGAGAAGAAAAGAGAAGGATCAAGAAGTGAGGCTCTAGGGCCTATAAAAGACCAGTGCAGAGTCCACTGGTCAGCCTGCCAGCTCGGGGACCCCCTTCCCAAAAGAGAGCTCCTGCCTCAGGAAACTGGTCTCACTTTGTTCTTCCTTGGGAAGAATGCAGACACCTGGACAGTCAGCCCACGGCACAACAGTCTTTGTATCTGTTCCTAGACTACAAGACCATCCGTCAGGGTCAATATAACTGGCTGAAAGTCCGGAAGGAGAATTTGGGAACAGCCATTGCTTTGTCCAGCATCCCGACACTACTGCCCAGTGGAGGTTCCCTCTCCCACCACCAGCACTCAGCATGATCAGACCCCGCAGCCTGCTCCCTTTTCTGATTTGGAGTAAAGCATGTGGACCAGGTCTGAGGCAAACAAACAAACAAACAACAAAAAGAAAAACAGCTTCATCTTACACAGATGAACAGAGTTCCCTCCCACAACAGAAAGGACCAAAAGGGGATGTTATACCACCACGCCTAAACCAAGAGATGGGATCCAGATATCTTGGAGAGGAACTTGAAATCTTGAGGACCTGTCAGAGCCCAGGGTGGATGGACAGACTTCTTTATTCATGTCTGTGTATAGTTGGGCAAAGAAATTCAGACTGTTGGGGGCTGAGATTGACGGCCTTCAGGAGCCAACCATTGGCAGCTGCACAGGAGAGACATCACAAACATTTAGTCCCAGGTCTTCCCTAACAGAGGATTCCAAGACTGCCCTTTCCCATAATAATCTCACTTTGCCTGTTTGAATAAAATAAAAAGGGCTCTACCTTGTTTTTGAGACAGGGTCTCTCTACTGGAGCTAACCAGTTCAGCAGGCCCTCAAGTTTTGGGAAATGCTTGTCTTTGTCACCCTGCAATGGGACTACAGATGCTTGTGGTCATAATATATAGGAGAAGCTGAGAATACTACATTGATGTTATAAAAGATCCACTAAACTTGCTCAGGAAATATTCAGTCACACAAGGAAGAATTTAGCTAAAAGAGCACTCCCAGATCTCTTACCAGGAAGGAGCATAATCCTGCCTGGCAGACAGGATGACCGTGCCTGGTCAAGGCAGGATGGCTATGATGCTATTTTACATTGTAAATCACCCTATTTCTCTTGGAAACTTGGAATTTCTGTCTGTGAAACATGTTTAGTTGCTTACATGTAACATGGGGCTGTGAAGCATGTAAAGCTGATGCGGCTTTTGTTCAGGGCTGACTCCCTTTCCATGTGATTATTAAAGAGTTTTCCTTATTCCCTGAGTGTGTGAAGTGAGTTCTCACTGGGAGGCGTATTTCTCCAGTGCAGCCACACCTGAATTTTTACTGAGTTTGTTTGTTTGTTGGGGTGGGGTGCCATAGCATGCATGTGGAGGGCAGAGGGCAACTTGTCAGCATTAGCTCCTTTCACCAAGTAGGGCCTAGAAATGGAGCTCAGGTCATCAGGGCCAGGAAGAGTCCTGATACACAAATTATATACATATACATATACATATATATCTCCAAATAGCTTTAGGTTAAATTTCCTTTTCCTAATGAAATTAAAGACAATATAATCCCAAGGAACACTAACAGTCAGGATGTGTTGAGTTTCCTCTGTGTAGAATTAAATTTTAAAAGGCCATTTAAGACCTGTTTCACCTAAGCAAAGCCATAAAAGGACATCTAAAGGTTCCAGATAATCCTAGTGTGTTTCATTGCATATGAAAGGCAGTTTCTCTTTTATAAGCTATTTGGGGCAATAACTTATCTCTGAGCCTCTGAGTTTAGAGAAAAATAAAATAAGTAAAATACTCATTACATTACTGACTTGCTAATGCATTATTAACATCGGATTACATTATTAACATCCAGACGCCTGCTAAGTGGCTCAGTGGAGACAGTGCTTGCCATGAACATGAGGGTCCTCACCACCAGTGTGAAAGCCCAGGTGTGGGCAGGTAAGATGTCTCACAAGGGGAAGGTATGGCCAAGCTTGAGGGACCAGCATTCAACCTCTGGGACCTACATGGTGAGAGAACCAGTTCCTGCAAGTTGTCCTTGGGCCTCCACACGTATGTCTTGGCATATGCACGGACACATACATTTGTGCATGCAACACATAATTAATTAATTAATACGCAGTGAAATACTTCAAAAACAACAACAAAAAGAATATTCCTGGAAAAGAAATGCATAGAACTAATCTAATAAAAGGGTTTTATGTATATTAGATGTATTTGATCTGCATAAAGCATTTCTCTGTCCGCATGTCAACTGGTTTACTTATTACCCTTGATTTTTAAACAAGTAAATTTTCAATTTCTCACAATATTTTGTATCCTTTGATAATTTTATATATGTAGACAATGAATCTTGGTCATATCCATCCCAAGTGCTTTTTTCTTGCCCCCTCAGATATCCTTCGACATATCCCTCTCCCACCTTCATGGCACACTAAAAAAAATAATAATAATAATAATTCACTAAGTTCACATTCATGTGGGTGTGTGGACGTCCGATGGGGCGTGGGCAACCTACCAACAGCCACACACCCCAAAGAAAAATGGCGCCCCCTCCCTCAGCAGCCATCTACCTCCAAAAGCTTCTCAGCTAGAGGCGGGTCTTCACAAGCCCTCCACCTCCATGCTGTAATGACCAGAGGCTTGATCCTAAGCAGGCGGCCATGGCTATGAACTCATGAGGGCAAGAGTGATGTCATGTTCAGAAGACAGCATTTTACATACTCTTCCCCACTGTCCAGTGCCTACATTCTTTCTGTTCCCTCTTCTGCAATGTTCTTTGAGTCTTACAGTCGTGGGAAAGAGTGATTCAAGTGACCTTTTAAGGGCTAAGCACACAAAAGTCACTTACTCTTAGCACTCTGCCCAGTTCTGGATTTCTTCATTAACCACTACCCACTGAAAAATAAAAGCAAGCTTCTGTAACCAGGATTGAAAGCAGCACAAACCTATGGCAGAGTTCAGAGGTCAAGGGCGGGGTCTCATGAGCCCCTTCCCCTTCCTTGACTGACTGTAAATAGGGTCAGTTTTGTGTGGAGCCAGAACAGGCAGCTGCAATTTAACAACTGTGATGGTTTTATCTACTCCAGAGAATGGCATTTTGTAGCCTTTCGCCAGTTCTTTCATACTCCCCTCCCCTCTTTTCTGCAAAAGTGACCTGATCCTCACAAGTGATATTTTTAGGGGTGTGCCCATATCAATTGCTTCTGTTTTACATCTTAGGCAGCCATGTGTCTTTGCATTCACCACAACAATTTGGTTGTTTTTAATGTGTGATGGGGCTAGGGAGATAGCACAAGATAAAGCTTGTGCTTGCTGCACAAGCAGGAGGGCCAAAGTTCAGGTCTCCAGCATCCACACATATGCTGGTTAGGCCTCATGGCCAACCTGTATCCCAGTGCTCAGGAAGCTGAGAGCTGGATTACTAGAATAGCTAAGTTAGCAAGCTCTGAATTAAAATGGGAGACCCTACTTCAATAGATAAGGCGAAAAGCAATCAAGGAAGATCATGGCATCAACTCCCATTTAGAGTGAGTATTCCAAAATCTCTCCCTCTTCTGCATATTGTTTGTGTTACAACTCTGAGGGGAAAGGCTTCCCCAACAGAAGTGTGATAGCTCTGAGGGAAGAGGCTTCCCCCTGTGAAAGTGTTACAGCTCTGAAGGAAAAGGTATTCTGGCAGACAGAAGCCAAAGAATACCACAAAGGCACTGCACAAGAAACCTCACACAGTGAGAAGCAGCAGGGAACCGAACAGGAGACAGGCTTATATAGGGTTTCTTGGGGGAGAAGTTTTCAAAGGTGAAATTTCATTCAAGGGATTGGTGAGGTTTTGTGCTGAGGGACTGGTGGGTTTTGGTAGGTTTTCAAACCCGAAAGTGGGCTCAAATCGCTTACCCTACATCGTCCAGTTGTGAGTTTTTGTGTTAGTTCCCACCTACTGCAGGAAGAAGTTTCTCTGATGACTGTTAAGCGAGGCAAGCTCCAGGGGTACACCAGCGTGTTGTTAGAAGTCATTTTATTGCTGTGTTCCTTTAGCAGAAAAACAGTATTTGGTTTTCTCCTAGCTCCATGGCCTATCCAGTCTCAGATTCTTGGCTACCATAGAAGTATCAAGTACAGATACCATATTATGGCGTGGGTCTTAAATCTAATGACATAGTGGTTGGAGGAAACAAACAAACAAACAAAGAAACACTGGTTGGCTCCTCCCAGAACGCGTGTGCCACTCTTAAACCAGCATATCTTGCAGGCAGGTCACCTTTGCGAGTTGCAGGGGTTGTAGCGGAGTTAAGCTTGCTTTTCCTTTGAGGCAGCATGCAGAGTTCCTTCTGGAACCATGGCCTCTGGTCAGTAGGAGTGAAGCCTCTAGTTAGGCCCCAGCTCAACTTTTCTGTGTTTGATGAGATAAGTAAATGTCGCTTCCAACTACGGAGAAGTGACTTAGAAACATCCTGAGATACTTGGGGGTTTCCTTGTGGCCCTTAGACCAATGACTCAGCTAGCTGTAACCCATTCCTGTCACTAGAGGGCTCACTTAGTCGTGGGGCTTTGTCTCCCACATTGTTTGGTGACTCCATTTGGATATATTTTTTTTCATATATGTATATGTTTTAGGAAGCTTCTACAGTTGTAGGTTTCCAATTTGGCACCTCAAACAGCCCTTAGTGTTAGTTGTTCATCATCCATATTCCTTCCCTTCTTTGTCCCTCTCTCCCTTCCCCATTTAACCCTTGACTTTCAGTTTCCCACATCGCTCTATAACAATATATTCTATGTTCCCATCCCATCCTTAGTCCTTACTGGGTACCTAACCTCCGTGGCTATATGAATTGCAGTGTGTGTATTAAAGACTTCAAAGCGAACATTCACATATAAAAGAAAGCAAACAGTATTTGTCACTTGGGGTCTGAGTTAACTCACTCAGGATGTTTGTTTCTCTATCACCATCCACGAACCAGAAAATTACAGAGTGTCATTATTTAATAGCTGAATAACATTCAATTGTATAAATGTACTTCATTTTCGTTACCCATTTATCAGTTGATAAACGCCTAACTGTTTTCAATGTCTGGTTTTTATGAATAAAGCAGCAGTGTACATGAATGAACAAGTATATCTGTAGCAAGATGTAGAATCCTTTGAGTATATGGCCAAGAGTGGTATAGCTGAATCTTTAGGTAGCTCTATTCCCAGGTTCCTGAGGAACCTCCACACTGATTTCCACAGGGGATGAACAAGTTTGGACTCCCATCAGCAGTGGACAAGTATTCTCCTTTCCCTGTATGAACTATCATTTATTTTATTGCTCTTGCCCACTCTGGCTGCAGTAAGATGAAATCTCTAAGTAGTTTTCATTTGCATTTCCCTAATGGCTAAGGATGTTGAACATTTCTTTAAGTGGTCTCAACCATTTGTGTTTTGTCTTTTGCGAGTTCTCTTCATAGTCTGTACCCCATTTTTAAACTGGGTTAGTTGGGGGTTTTGTTTGTTTGTTTGATGTTCATTGTTTTAATTCTTCATATATTTTAGATACTAATGTTCTGTCAAATGTGTAATTGGTTAAAAATACAAAACTTTCCCAATTCTGTAGCCTGCCACTTTGCCCAAATGATGGTGTTGCTTGCCATACTAAAGCTTTTCAGTTTCATGAGGTCCCTAAGAACTATTGTTCTTAGAGCCTATGCTATCAGCATCCTGTTCAGAAAATCTTTTCCTGTGCCAATGAACTCAAGCTTATTCCCCACTTTCTCTTTTGTCAGATTTAGGTTATCTGCTCTGGTCTTCGAGCCATTTGGAGTCTTGTACAGGTGATAAATAAGAATCTATTTGCATTCTCCTACAGATACTCCTCCAGTTTGACCAGTACTACATGTTGAAGATGCTATCTTTTTCCCAACTTTGGCCTCTTTGTAAAAAAAAAAAAATCAGGAGTCCACAGGTGTATAGAAGTACATCTGGTTCTTCAATTCCATTTATCAACGTGTCTGTTTTTATGACAATGCCACACAATTTTTATTAATATAGCTCTGTAGTCCAACTTGAAATTGGGGATGGTGATACATTCAGTAGTTCTTTTTATTATTCAGGATTGTTTTAGCTATCCTAGAGTTTTTGTGTTTTATATGAAGCTGAAAATTGTCAATTTCTGTGAAAATTGTGAAACAATTTTGATGGGGATCGCATTGAATCTGTACATTGCTTTCTGTAGATTGGCCATTTTCACACAATTAATCCTACCAATCTATGAGCATGGGAGAGCCTTCCATCTTCTGGGGTCTTCTTTCTTTCTTCAATGTCCTAATATTTTTATTACACAAGTCTTTCACTTACTTAGAGTTGTCCCAGTTTTTTAGGCTATTGTGAAAGGTACACTTTCCCTGGTTTCTTTTTCAGTCCTTCACTTATATATATGAGAGTTATTGACTTTTGTGTGTTAACTTTGTGTCCAACTACCTCGCTGAAAGTGATTATCAGCTGTGGAAGTTTCCTGGTAGAGTTTTAAGAGTCTTTTATGTATAAAACCATATCACCTGCAAATAAGGATACTTGACCTCTTCCTTTACTATTTGTGTCCCTTTGATCTCCTTCAGTTGTCTTAATAGTCTAGCTAAGATTTCATGTACTATGGTGAATTGGTATGGAGAAAGTGTACATTCTTTTATATCCTGATTTTAGTAGAAATGCTTTGAGTTTCTCTCCATTTGAGTTGATGTTAGCTGTGGGCTTGATGTAAATTGTCTTTATTGTGTTGAGATCTTTCCCTTGTATCCCTAGTCTCTCCAGGACTTTTATCATGAAGAGGTTGTTGGGTTTTATTAAAGACCTTTTCTGCATCTAGTGAGATGACCTTGCGGTTTTGTTTTTTAATGTTTATGTGCTAGATTATGTTTATTGATTTATGTATCTTCAACTATCCCTGTATCTCTGGGATAAAGCCTAATTGATGATGGTGGACAATCTTTTTGACATGTTTGCAAGTATTTTATTAAGAATTTTTGCATCTGTGTTCAAAGGGGATATTGGCCTACAATTTTTCTTTTTGTCAAATCTTTGTGTGTTTTTTAGCATCAAGGCAATAGTGAAATGATGATGGGCACAACAGATATTATATGAAAGAGGTTTATTGGGTGGAGAAAGAGAGAGATGGAGAAAGACTTGATAGGGGAAGGGGAGGGGCACCCCAACAGAGAAAGAGGAGACAGCAAGAGAGCGCAAGAGCAAGAAGACAATAGAATGACAAAGTGGGGGGTTGGTCCTTTTATGGAGCAACTGAGTTGAGTCTGCCAGGTGTGTCTACCTGGTGGAGGATACATGATGACATCATAGGTTGCTAGGCAACCCAGAGGCAGGCTGCCTAAATACTAAACCAATAGTGACTTTGCAAAATTAAGTTGGAAATGTTCCTTCAGTTTCTATTTTGCAGAATAATCTGAATAGTATTGCCTTTAATTCTTCCTTAAAGAATCTTGCACTGAGTCCATCTGGATTTTTTTTTTTTTTAGTTGGGAGAGTTTAATTATTGCTTATATTTCAGAAAGAGTTATAAGTCTGTTTAAATAGATTATTTGATCTAGATTTAACTTTAGTAGGTTGTAAACATCAAGAACTTCATCCAGGGCTGGAGAGATGGCTCAGTGTACTGTCTGCTCTTCCAGAGGTCCTAATTTCAATTCCTAGCAACCACATGGTGACTCACCACCATCTACCCTGGGATCTGATGCCCTCTTCTGGCCTGCAGGTGTACATGCAGATAGAGCACACATATACATTAGATAGATAGATAGATAGATAGATAGATAGATAGATAGATAGATAGATAGATAGATAGACAGACAGATGATAGATAAAGTTTGCTGTTGTTTTGTTTTGTTTTTTAAAGAACTTCATCTTTCTTTTTCAGTCCTTCACACATATATATATATATATATATATATATTTTGATTTTCCAATTTGGTGGGATACCAATTTTTAGAGTCTATCCGTATGATTCTCCAGATTTCCTGAGTGCCCGTTGTCATGCACCCTTTCATCCCTAGTTTTATTAAGATAGGTCTCTTGGTTAATTTGGCTGAAGGTCTGTCAATCTTGTTGACTTTATCAAAGAGCCGCCTCTTTGTTTCCTTGATTCTTTGTGTTGTGCTATCTGTTTATTTGTTTCTATTTTATTGATTTTGACCCTGAGTTTGATTATATTTCAAGTTTACTCTCTTTGGTTGTCACTTCTTTTTGTTGTTCTAGAGCTGTGTCATCAAGTTACTCATATGAGAGCTCTACAGTTTGTTTGTTTGTTTGTTTGTTTGTTTTGATGTACTCACTTCCTGCTATGAACTTGCCTCACAGAAATGCCTTCATAACATGGATGTGCAGGGACGATCTTCTGCCCTGCTGTTCATGGCTGCTGGACTGTGCCACCGCCTTGGGCTCAGCCGGCCTCCTGCCGAGGCGCAGCGCCTGTTTCAGCCTGCTTCTAAACCTTTGCTCCCTGCACTACAGCCTCCGGCCCAGTACACACGGTTTTTAAATCTCCCGACAGCAAGCCTGCTGCGCAAGCTCTCCAGGTTCCTTCCTTCGCAGAGGAGGGTGTTTGAACCCACTCAGCCCTGCCATTCATGGACAGTTTAGAACAGCCACCTGGCCACCATGCACCCCAGGTCGAGAGCCACTGTGGCTGCGAACAGCACATAGCAAATCGCCATGTTGATTTTGATATAAAGAGAGGGCACACCACGCCCTGGAGTCCCGGGTGGCGGCTCATAGCCGGTCCTCGCCCCTCCTCCACTCCTGCAGAACTCCGAGCACACACTTTCTAAACACTGCCTCTCAAAATCTCTGATCTCTAAGGCCCTACTTCCCAGCTTTTAAAAATCCTTTCTCCCATTAAATAAAAACCCTCTGATTTCTTTTTATGCTCTCAAGAAAAAAAAAATCTTAAGATTAAACTGTAAATCTTAAGATGACCACATGGTATAAATCAACAATTTTAAGTGTCTGTTTATTTTACCTCCTTTTAGACTAACAAAGCAACAAGTCTCATTTTAAATGGGTATGGAATTTTATATAAATTCAAAGTTATATTTTTACGACATGATACATATATATGATTGAGCCCTGAATCAAAGTTTTATATGATGCTAAAATGTTAGGGTTATAAAGGTCTATTCAGATTAACAGGCTAATTTAAAGTGTATGTCTAACTGCCTATCTCTTTACCAGTTCCTGGATTAATGAATGAATGCTGTTTCTCCTACCACAAGCTGCCTATCATCCAGATTCACCACGAGGCTCTCTGGCTAATAGATTTGATATAGTAAATTCAAATGTAATTTTAAAATTGTTTTATACTGTTCTGCTACATTGTTGATTCTAAAACTCATAACTCAAGGGTTATTAGATAAAAGTGTTTACCTAGATGTCCTTAAACTATATGATATGATTCCAAGGATACTCTAAATTGAGGTCTATTAGTTGTAGAAACATTCATTTGTTTATGTTAAAACTTGGTCATTGTGCTATATCTTCACTCTCGAAAAGGTTAAAATATGCTTGGCTTTGTTTTCTGAATATGTTAATATTAATCTATATTATATCCTTAGACTTTTAATAAACTAAATCATGTAGGAAACTGTTAAACTCTCTTTATGGACTATCTTTATGACTTTTAAGGTTCCAACTTAACAGAGATAGAATTAAAAGTTCTAATCTTTAATTGATGATTAACAAATGAACATTAATAGTCAGTCATCTTGTAGATGATAGTCCTTTAACATGTCAAAAATATATTTATAGTCCTACAGATGCACACACGGTCTCACTGCAATCTTAACTAAATGGCTGAGGATGGACCCTGAATCCCGATCCAGGAGTTGGTAAAAATGATTTTTAAAGCCTTCCAGATAGGCTCAGCAACAGTATAAAGCTATACTCCAGATCTTCGCTGCTGCAATACAACATTTAGTTAGAACCTTTCCCTTGGGTAAGGTCCTCTCCAGAACGGCTTCATCTGCTGTTAAAAAAATCCTGATGCAAGATAAACTATGTCATCTACATGTAGAAAAAAGCAAATAGATCCATACTTATCATCCTGTACAAAACTAAAGTCCAAGTGGAACAAAGACCTTGATATAAAACTAGACACACTAAACCTGTTAGAAGAAAAAGTGGGAAGAGCCTGGAACTCATTGGCACAGGAGACAACTTCCTGAATCAACAGCACAGGCTCTAAGATCAACAATCAACAAATGGGACCTAATGAAACAAAAAAGCTTCTGTAAAGCAAAGGACACTGTCATCAGAACAAAACAACAACCTACAGACTAAGAAAGGATCTTCACCAACCCTATATCTGACAGAGGGCTAATATCCAGAATATATCAAGAACTCAAGATAAACAACCACCAACCAAGTAACCAATTAAAAATGGGGTACAGAGAATTTTCAATAGAGGAATATCGAATGGCAGAGAAACACTTAAAAAATGTTCAACGTCATTAGTCATCAGGGAAAAGCAAATCAAAATGACCCTGAGATTTCACCTTACATCCATCAGAATGGCTAAGATCAAAAACTCAAGTGACAGCACATGCTGGAGGGGAACCCTCCTCCACTGCTGGTGGGAATATAAACTTGTACAGCCACTCTGGAAATCAATCTGGCACTTTCTCAGACAACTAGGAATAGCACTTTCTCAAGATCCAGCTATACCACTCCAGGCATATATCCAAAAGAGGCTCAAGTACACAATAAGGACATTTGCTCAACCATGTTTGTAGCAGCTTTATTGGTAATAGCAAGAAGCTGGAAACAACCCAGATGCCCCTCAACTGAGGAATGGATACAGAAAGTGTGGTACATCTACACAATGGAATACTACTCAGCAATAAAAAAAAAACAAGGAAAGCATGAAACTTGCAGGTAAATGGTGGAAACTGGAGAAGATTATCCTGGGTGAGCTATCCCAGAAGCAGAAAGACACATACGGTATATACTCTCACTCATATAGATATATAATATAGGATAAACCTACTAAAATCTGTACACCTAAAGAAACTAATCAAGAAGGAGGACTCTGGCTAAAATGCTCAATTCCCATTCAGAAAGGCAAAGGGGATGGACATCAGAAGAAGGAGAAAACAGGGAACAAGTTAGGAACCTGCCACAGAGGGCCTCTGAAAGGCTCTGCCCTGCAGAATATCAAAGCAGATACTAAGACTTATGGCCAGCCTTTGGGCAGAATGCAGGAAATCTTATGAAAGAAGTGGGAAATAGTAAGATCTGGAGAGGACAGAAGCTCCACAAGGAGAGCAACAGAATCAAAAAATCTGAGCACAGGGGTCTTTCCTGAGACTGATATTCCAACCAAATACCATGCATGGAGATAACCTAGAACCCCTGCACAGATGTAGCCCATGGCAGTTCAGCCTCCAAGTGCATTCCATAGTAATGGGAACAGAGACTGCCTCTGACATGAACTCAGTGGCTAGCTCTTTGATCACCTCTCCCTGAAGGGGAGGCAGCTTTGCCAGGCCACAGGGGAAGACAATGCAGCCACTCCTGATGAGACCTAATAGACTAGGATCAGAAGGAAGAAAAATAAGACCTTCCCTATCAGTGGACTTGGGGAGGGGCATGAGTGGAGAAGGGGGAGGAAGGGAGGGATTGGAAGGGGAGGATGGAGGGAGCTACAGGGGGGATACAAAGTGAATAAAGTGTAATTGATAAAAAAAAAAAAAGGAAAAAATTATAAACTGTGTCTGCCCAGGCAACTGTGCCCTTGGTCTCTGACCAGTACTGACAAGTTGCTGGAACAGATTGCACCAATTTCCTTGACTCAAACCTTGCTCTTGGGATGCCTCAACAGGTCAATGACTACATTCTCCCCATGGGAATAGTCCATTTGCCAGTTCCTGCAGATTCTCCTATGGGATGCCTTCTGGAGAATTTCAGATTTCTACACCGAGTGCCCACATTAAGGACTTCTAAGCTTACATGCCTCTGCAACCAAACTTGGTCTCAATAGCTCATGGATGACAGATCCTAAACAACATTTAATTACTGTCAGCAATCAGGTAAATGAAAGTTCCTATGTTCAAGCTTCTCTTCTTCGCTCCAAAATCTTCCCTCTCTGCTTGCTCTCCCCAAAATTTTCAAATGTATACCTAAAAAATAAAAAAATAAATGTAAAAAGGTTTTTTTTTCCTTCCTAACCTACTTAACATATCTATGTTCCAGTATCCTGTCAAGTCCAGGTGCTTCCTCCATCCATGACAGCACCAAAGCAACTACCCACAGATTCTCCAGTCTAACCTCTAAGAGTTCATCAAGCTGGACCTGCACTTTTCCCTCCCAGCCACAGATGTCCTCACAGACCCTGCACAGCATCAAAACAGCCTGTTCTTCCTGGACTTGGCCAACATTTCATCCTTTTGGCCTCCGTATCGCTGCCCCAGTGTCAGCAGGAAGTAGCTAAAGATGATTGATTTCTTTGCCCGTTATCCATTTATCATCAACAAAAGGCTGGAATGGTGTGACTCAGACCTGGACAAATAGCTCCAAGTTCTCCCAGCATTCCTCAGTCCCTATCTGCTGCTGGGCGTGGCTGGCTGCCGGAGCCCGCTGGCAGAGTTCTTGAGTCAGGAGTGAGAATTAAAATTAACAAACCAACACACAACACATGGGACCTTTCTGAGAGGCTCTAGTGGAAGCTAAATGCCTTGCTTTATTCCAGATTCCTTTTAAGTCAGTGCAAAAGCCCCTCAGCACAATGAATGAATTCACAAGGAAGTCAAGCACAAGGTGACTTTGACAAGACATCCCACCTGCTGTCTCAAACAAAAGGAGATAGGCTTGGTGATTTATCACTGACTCCAGTGAAGGCCAGGGTGAAAGCAGTCTTTCTGCTGAGATCTAAATATCAAAGCAAGCTTGTAGACCAGCGGATCCCAACAGGTCTCCCTTTTTTATTTTTAAAAAATTGACCATAACTTAAGAGCTACGGAGCAGAAAATTGTGCCCTATCTTAGGTTGAATATTTTTTAGAGAGAGCTTACCCATCTTTAACTACCAACCTCTGCTAGGGTAAACATTGGGGTTTAATCCTATGCTCAGCTTTAACATTCTAAAAGGCCTTCAGGAATGTTTTAATTGTCACTCCTCGGAGACATGCTCCTAAAAAGAGTAACAAGCCAAGTCCAAAATAACACTCCATGAAAGTGACTTAAAAGATGATCCCTTGTGTAAATACCAAGCCTGAGAAACATTCACAGGAACCATAATAAAAGGCTGTCAAACAATCAGAACAATCAGAACCATCTGAAAGCTTAGAAATACAGTTTGTTAGTTTACATTGCTGGCAAGAAACATTAAACATTTGGATTAAAAAATTAACATTTCCAAATAACAAAGCATAAGGAGAATTTACATAGGCAGGTACAGGGCCTCCCAAGAGTTTCTTGACAAGCTTCCAAATATAGGTCTACTGAAAACCAGGATCAGACCAAAGTCCCATAGTCAGTCCTCTTTTTCATTCTTCCTGATTTTGTTGAGAATTGTCCTCATTAACAGATCAATCAAGTCCAGTCCACTGTATAAAAGGTTTCTCTGCATGACATCTTCTCCCAGGAGCAGAATGAATCAAAGGAGGGTCAGGAGCTTAAGCCCAATGCAGCTCTCCATTCACCATCAGGACAGAATTCTCCATGGTCAGCAGCAGGAACATCCTCTTTCCAGGGAACATCTCCTGCAAACTACACCAGCCTCTCTGGGATCCATCTGGCTCCTTCTGAGAGAACAAAAGATTAAAAATCGGTGGCTATTATTAACGTTTAAGGCCTGAACTAGCTGGGTAGAGAGGTCCAGTAGTGCCCTGAGGGGAAGAACTCGCCTTACTGCATTCTTTCCCCACTCACTGGAGATAGCGTTGCTAGGAAACTGGCCCATCCCCCTAGGGAGGGACACCAGATCATTAATGGTTTGGGGACCTTCCTATAGCCAATCAATTCAAAATGCAGCATTTTGACCAATAGATGCTTGCCAGGCAGGAATCGCCCCTGCCTTGGGCATGCTGGGAGGAACTGGAATCTTTAAATTATGCAACTAACCTGAGCATGGGGCTCTCGGGCTCTCACCACTTCGGTGGTGGGGGGTGTGAGCCCAAGCTGCAGCTTGTAGTAATTTATAATTAAAAGATCCTCATGTGTTTTGCAATAGACTCGGCTCCTGGTGGTGGTCTTTTGGGGTATCGCAATTCAGGCACACTTCTGTGTCCTGCGGATAAATACAGACATGCCCTCTTTGCCATATTAATATGGGGTCAGAACCCTGCCATATTCTGGTAATCATATCTTTCCATTTTACTTGGGCATAATCATCTTCGGTATTAGGGTGCCACAACTGATCAGTCACAGAACGGCCTTGTATATCCACATTCAAAAAATTTAAAATAAAGAAAGCATGATTAAGATAATTTTGTGGTGTTTGGGGATATAACTATCCCTTTTTTATTTTTTGCAATTGGTTCTTAAGAGATCTGTGGGCATACTCAACAATTCCTTGGCCTTGAGGATTGCATGGAATACCCGTTTTATGATTTATATTCATTTGTGCACAAATACGTTGAAAAGCTTGATAATATATGCAGTGCCATTATCAGTCTTTATAATGGAAGGAATACCAATTGTAGCAAAACACTTTAAGCAATGACTTATAACATTTTTGGTGGCTTCTGTTAAGGCAGTTGCCATGATAAATCCTGAAAAAGTATCAATTGTTACATGAACATATTTTAGTTTTCCAAATTCTGGGATCTGAGTAATGTCCATTTGCCACAAATTATTGGGAGTCAATCCTCTAGATTAAAATGTTCAGGACAAGAAGAACATAACCTTACAATTTGTCTAGTGGCTTCTCTGATAATATTAAATTGCTTTCTTAAGCTCTGACTATTTTGATGATGTAAGGCATGAGATTGCTGAGCCAATTCTTATTGAGTTAATCTGACCAAGCGTGTGGCTTGATCTGCTAAATCATTCCCTAAAGGTAGCGGTCCAGGAAGTCCTGAATGAGCTCTAATATGCCCTATATAACAAGGTTGCAGACAGCTCTGGCTACTTTGTTGAATCTCTCTAAATAGATCTTGTATTTGTTTATTAGCTTTATCAACATATGTTACACTCTCTAGGACTTGTAAAGCCTTAGCAATATAATGGCTATCAGTGTACAAGTTGAAAGAGGTAGAAGCCATATTTTTAAAGACTGCATCTGCAGCTCATAATTCTACAACTTGAGCTGAGGATGGCAATGTTTGCAAAACCAAAGTTTGTCCCTGTGGTACAAATACAACTTTTCCATTTGAATATCCATCTGTGAATATTGTTGGAATTTGAGATAATGGCCTTTGTTTAATTATTTTAGGAAATACAAAAGCATGCTCATTGACAAATTGCAGTAATTTATCTTTTGGATAATGATTGTCAATACGACCTAAATAATGAGCAGAAGCTATGGCCCAACAATCTGAAATAACCCATATACTTGTGTTATGCCTGGTTCACGAACCCCAAAAGACCAGGAATAAATAGACTCCGTTGTAAATACATGAGGTTTTTTTCATTGCATACGTGTTCGAACAGAGGACACAAACCTCCTGTGGAAGCAGGAGAGGAATGCGGCCCCGAGGTGTAGGGGTTCAGAGTTTTTAAGGGGAAAAATGCAAGCAGTGACATGCATGCTTTGGCATTACATGATTGGGTAAAGAAAATTGACTTTTGAAATGACTGGTCCACTTTAGGCACCAAGACGCCAAGCCTACAAACAGTTCTGGCCTAGTCATATGGGCTGGTTTCCTAGCAACTGTATAATTAGAGGGCAGGGAAAGAAAGAGGAGTTCTTCCCCTCAGGGCATTACTGGACAAGTCTCTACCCAGCTAACCTTAGATCAGGCCTTAAACTTTAATAATAGCTGCTGATTTTTAATCTTTTGGTCTCTCACTTGTTGTTTGGTAAAAGGAACTCCAATTATAGAGGGCTCTCCACAAAAATACTTGAGAGAGTCTATGTGAGCCATTAGAACTAAGCTAGCCACTACTTCATAATATGGTGTTAGAACTCACACAGGAGACACAGGCAAGTGCAACCATAATAATGGTCCTTCTTGCCACAGTACAGCAGTTGGAGTATGAACAGTAGCCAAAATATATGCACCCCATTCTTTTGAATAATCAATATGTGGAACATGCTGTTTTTAAATAACTAATTCTATCTTTTGCAGAGCATCACGACCTTCTTTGGAAAGTTCCCTTTTTGTCAAACCAGCCTCTCCTTTTAAAATGTCAAAAAGTGGTTTCAGCTCTCCTGTAGTTAATTTCAAATGGGGTCTATGCCAATTAATATCACCTAACAACTTCTGAAAATCATTTAAAGTTTTTAGGTTGTCTTTCCTTAATTGAATTTTCTGAGGCATAATAGTCTGAGGGTATAATTTATGTCCCAAATACAAATAAGGTGGCTCTGTCTGTGCCTTTTCTGGTGCAACTGCCAAACCTTGATCCTTCAAAGCTTGTTGTAAGTGTGCAAAACACTTAATAAAATCACTTCATTCTTATGAGCCAGTAAAATGTCATCCATATAATGAATAATATACACAGAAGAAGATGCTTGTCTACTTTTAAAAACAGCTTGAGCCACGAATTTTTGACATAAGGTTGGACTATTTGCCATACCTTGAGGTAATACAAGCCAATGATATCTCTTCATAGGTGCTTTAAAATTTACTGATGGCACGCTAAAAGCAAATATTTTATAGTCTTGAGGAGCAAGAGAAATAGTATAAAAACAATCCTTCAAATCTAGTAGATCTTAACAGTATCTCTAGGTATAGCAGAAGGGGTAGGTATTAGGATTTTGGAACAAAACCTGCTTCTGGGTTGCCCAGCAACTTATGATATCATCATGTGTCCTGGCCATACCTACCCCTTCTGCTATACCTAGAGATACTTTTAAGATCTACTAGATTTGAAGGATTGTTTTTATCCACCTGGAAGGCATGGTTACCTTGCCCTTTAAAGAGACAACCCGACACGTGGTCTCTCTTGCTCCTGGCCTCTTGGCCTTCTCCCCTTTCTCTATCGGGGCACCCCCTCTCTCTTTTCCCTTCTCTTTCTCTTTCCCTCCATCATGTCCTGCTCTCCCTTCTCTCCCTCTCTTTATATCCACCTAATAAACCTCTTTATTTAATATCTGTCGTATGTCTAATAGTTATTAGTTTGTCCCATAACCTTACATTTGGTGTTTCCATCTGGTTGGGTCCCATGGCCTTGCCAGACCCTTTTGAACCCCTCTAGGACAAAGTAAGTTTCTGTGACAGATCTCTGTCTGCTCTATGCCTGCAAATTTGTGCACACCATATCTGTCCCGCTGCCTGCAGTGGAAAGGTGGTCTCCCGGCTCTCTGCAGCAGCCGCTACCTGCTGCTACAACTCGCTGCACTACTCTGAACTCCTGAGGCACAGTGGGGAGAAATCGGCTTGGGAAAACTTGGCACCCTGTGTTAGGAAAGAAATCTAAAAACTACACACAGCTGCCCGGGCTCCCTTGAATGAGATTTTAAATCTCGTGGGAGATTTCCGGTGCCATGTTGGGTTTGGGAGGAAATGGGCGGAACCATAGCTTCACTATGGCTCTACACTATGACTCCACATGTCGTTGCTGCCATTTTGTCTCTCCCGCAATTTGGCTCCGCCTTGCCATGCGTTCGCCCCTCCCCCACCAAAGCCACTTTCCTTGTACTCTGGCTTCTAAAATTCTGAGTACCCTAAGGTGCTATTTTCCAAGCTTTAAAAAATTCTTTTCTTCCTGATTTCTGTATACTCTGCTCCTAATATATATATTAAATATATATATATGTTTTAAATGCTTTAAATTCTTAATCTAATGATTTATATAATCTTCTCATTGGATTTACATTTACAAGGCTTCCTTAATCATAACTAACTGTTTATTTTATCTTTTAGACTAGGCCACAACAATGAGCCTCATTTCAAATTGGTATGGATTTTTATAAAAATTGAAAGTTACGTTTTACTATCTATGATTCAACCATGCTTCAAAATAAATTTTATATGATAATAAAATTTCAAAGTTATAAATATCTATTCAAGTTAAGTTGGTTTAAAATGTAAATCTAAATGCCTATGTCTTTTTCAATTCCTGGATTGATAAAGGCTGTTGCTGTTTCTCCTGCTATGTGTTGCTCGAGATCTGTATTCACTACTAGGCTTTCTGGCTAATGGGTTTGCTATAATAAATTCAAATGTAATTTCAAAATTGCTTTATACTATTCTGATATATTGTTGGTTTTAAAACTCATAACTCGGGTTAGTTACTACATATAGTATTTTACCAGTATTCTAAATTAAGATCTATTAATTTTAGAGGATTTATTTATGTTAAAACTTGGTCATTGTGCTGTATCTCTAATATCAAAAGATTAAAATTTGCTTCGTCTTATTTTCTAAAAATAGTTTTATTATTAATCAATAATGTAGCCTTAGGCTTCTATAAGCTATAAACTTTTTATATACTAAATCCTACAGAAAATTCTTGTGCTCTGACTTTAATGGACTATATTTATGACTTTTAAGGTTCCAACTAAGCAAGGACAAAACCTAAAGTCCTAATATTTAATGGTTAACAAATGCAAGTTAATAGTCATTGCATAGATGTCCAAATATACATTTATAGTCCTGTAGATGCAAACATGGTCTCACTGCAATGTTTAATAAACAGCTGGAGATGGTTCTTGAGTTACCATACAGGAGCTGGTAAAAATAATAACCTTCCTGACAGGCTCATCCAGAGCAATAACCATGCTCCAGACCATGGCTGCTGCTCTGAGGCTGCTGGCATTCCTGCACAAAAGACAAGAGGTCTGTAGTGCCCCATCCCACCGGAGTATAGCCAAAAGTCAGTTCCACCAGGTGACTGTTTCAAATGCAGCCAAAGGGGACGCTGGTCCCGCTGTTGCCTCAACAAGCCACACACTGCCTACTGGCAGACTGGCCTCTGGAAGTAAAAAGTCTCCCAAGCAGGTTTGTCCTCTGTGCCCAGCAATGGAGGTTCAACCAGCACAAGAGCCACAGACACTTCCAGCCTTCTAGCTCTTTGGCCGGGCAGAGGACAAATATATGGCTCCTTGACTCAGTGACCTCCACCACTCTCGCCCAGCTCAGAGCAACATTACAGGTCTGTTTTTGGCCTCACACTGGGGTCCCACAGACATATTGCCAACTTCTGTATTGGGAGACTTCAAATGCTTTCCCAGTTCTCTTCATATGCAGGAGACCAGACCTTAAGTTTAAGTTGTAGAGCTGCCATTGTCAGGCCTAGACACAACATGCCTTGTTGCCAGACTAAAACAAAACAAAAACAAAACAAAAACAGGCCTGAATGAAACCTTTTACCATCCCTTTAGCTAAAGGACAATAAATGTTCATAGCAGTCTCAACTATGTCTCATGGTAAATAACTATATACAAAGGCCTAAAAGTTTTTGAGGGTCTGAGAAAGTGTCTTAAAGTTGGTAAAAGCAAGTTATATATATTTGAGAGTCTTAAAAAAGTATTTTAAGGTTGGTAAACACAAGTTATACATGTTTGAGAGTCTAAGAATGTGTCTTAAGGTTGGTAAATGCAAGTTATAAGTGTTTGAGGGTCTAAGAAAGTGTTTTAAGGTTGGTAAATGCAAGCTATAAAGGTTGCAAGGTCTAAGGTGATTTAAGGAATCCTAAACAGGTAAAACTGCTTAATAGTTTCTCCTGTTGCTAAGCTACTCTTACATTGACTGTCCAGAGCTTTGACCTTTATCAATAGAGCTCTGATTTGTTAATCTAACTCTAATACAAAGACATTCCACTATGTCACCTACAGTTGTGGTTCCAACTCAAGATTTTAAATCTCCATAATGTGTGCTTATACTAAAAGTTAAGATCAAGTGAGCTTCCCTTCCACTTCACGAAAGGCTTCTGCCTTTTCAGAGCTCACCATAAAGAATGCTTATGCTGTTAACACAAATGTGTATGTCCACTGCCTTTTCTACAATGTATATTTCAGTGCAGATTACAATTGTGATGCTAACATGTCTAAAGTTTTATCTCCCTAAAACTTAAGAGTAATTCTTGTAAGCTGCAGAAAAAATCACCCGAATCCACCTCTCAGGTCAATTGGGCCCCAGATAATTTCTGCACTTATTGCCTATCTCAGAAGGTGGGATTTCTCCCCTTTCCCTGGTTTTGGGACTTCCTTTACTGGCTACCAGACTGTTATTTACTGCATGCAACACTGGCTGGATTGGTGAGTTATCTTCATTACCAGCCACTACATTGGTGAGTTCACCTCATTTATCAGCATAAAACACCTCTCTTGGTGGGGGAAACTTGACGGCTGAGCTCCAGCAACTTCCTACTATCTTTTGAGACAGAGGGACCGCCCCTCAGCCATAGTCTACACTAGCTACGGTTGACCCTTTCTGCTGACCTCCATTTTAGCGCCCCACTTTTCTCTGGGGGAGCCTTCCACTCGTGCATGGTCTGTTCTCCCCCTCTCTTGCTCTTTCAGGGGAGTCCTAGCGCTAGGTGGACCATCCTCTCGGGCACCTGCTCCCTGGTCTCTGGCCAAAAGCTGACGAGCTATTGGATCAGGTAGGACCTCTCATCTGAGTCACACCTTGCCTTTGGAAGGTCACTGACTTCTCTGCCTCCCAATGGGGAATGCCCAGATGCCTGTTCCTCCAGATTCTCCTCTGGGGTGTCTTCTGGAGAATTTCAGGTCTCTACACCTAGCACTAGGGCCTCTAAGTTTACACACTTCTGTAACCAAACCTCACCTCAATAACAGATCGAGAACAAAGCCTTTTTAACTACTACCAGTGCTTGGGTAAACGAAGGTCCCACCAGGTAAATGGAGGTTCCCATGTTCAAGTCTCACTGATCCAAACCTTCACTTCTGTTCCCTCTCCCAAAAGTTTTCAATACATACTTAAAGGGTTTTCTCTATAACCTACTTAACTTTATCTTCTGCCTATATATGTTTCAGTGTCCTGCCAGACACAGATGTTTCCTATAGCCACAACAGTGCCAAAGAGCTACCACAAGTGTTCCAGTCTGACCTCACAGACTTCCAACAAGCTGGATCTGCACTTTCCCTCCCAGCCATGGATATTCTTGCAGGCCCTGAACAGTATCAAAACAGCCTGATCTTCCTGGAGTTGGCCAGCATTTCAGTCTTTTGACCTCCTACAGTGACCCCAGTGTCAGCAAGAAGTAGCCAGAAGAGAATCTAAGCCCGTTATTCACTTATTATTAGCAAAAGGCTGGAATGGTGTGCTTCAGAACAAGCAGCTCCAGGTTCTCCCAGCATTCCTCAGTCCCTACCTACTGCCTTGCATGGCTGGCAACTCTCTACTGACAACCCTCTACCCTAAATTTTCCAGGGCAGAGGCTTCCCCTCCTCTTGACCATGTAATCTGACGATTTTGTTGCTATTTCTTCTCTCTCTCTCTCAACCCCTTGCATGACAACCAAGAGCTGCTTCCAATGAACCTAAATTTATATACTTTAACTTAGCAGCCCAAGTTCCTCATTTTTTAATTATAGAAAAAGGGAGGAATGTTAGGATTTTGGAACAAAACCTGCTTCTGGGTTGCCTAGCAACTTATGATGTCATCATGTGTCTCCAGCCAGGTGGTCACACCTGGAAGGCATGGTTACCTTGCCCCTTAAAGGGACAACCTGACACGTGGTCTCTCTCTTGGTCCTTTCTCTCTTGGTCTCTCTTGCTCCTGGCCTCTTGGCCTTCTCCCTTTTCTCTATAAGGGTGCCCCCTCTCTCTTTCCCCTTCTCTCTCTTTTCCTCGTTCTCTTTCCCCCATCATGCCCTGCTCTCCCATCTCTCCCTCTCTTTATGTCCACCTAATAAACCTCTTTATGTAAGATCTGTTGTCTGTCTAATCGTCATTATTTAGTTTGTCCCGTAACCTCACAGTAGGTAGTCCAGGTTGTAAGGCTCCCATTAACTCCACGGTTTCATTTACTTTTCTGAAATCTTGTAAAAGTCTCCATTTTCCTGATTTCTTTTTTATAACAAAAATAGGGGAGTTCCAAGGTGCGTTTGAAGGAGCAATATGGCTGCTATCAAGCTGTTTCTGTACTAACTGCTAGGAGGCTTTAAATTTCTTAAGGGAAAGAGGCCACTGACCCACCCACACTGGAATATCCGCTTTCCATGTTATTGGATCTGCATGGGGTACAGGTTGTTCAGTGACCTCCCCTAAAAATTACCCAACCCCTTTTAAAATTTCCCCGGGGTAGGTATTAATGGCTGAGCTATGGCTTGTCCAGATTTTCCCAATCCTGAATTTGGTAAATGTTCTTGATTAAGCATCTGATTGTTAGGACTGTAAAGATACACACCCATGTTACCCATCATATCTCTACCCCACAGATTAACAGGAAGGCCAGGAACAGTATATGGTTTAAAGGTTCCTTCATGTCCTTCCTCATCTTTCCAAGTTAATTCATCACTACTTTGTTCAGAGCACTAGCTTCGTCCTATCCCTTGTAATTGTGTAATAGAGGATTGTTTAGGCCAATGCATGGGCCACTGATCAGCAGTTAAGACAGAGACATTGAAAGGTTCAAAAACTTAGAGTTAATTTCTGGGGCTGGGGCAAAATCGCCAGACCACATTCCTTTCAGAGCAGAGGGTCAGCAGCAGTCCCCCACATAGATAAACCTCAGGATGTGACTGGGATCACGTAGCCCCTTAGAAAACCTGCACATAACAGGGCAGTACTAGAGGTCAGATGTCCCCCAGGTAGCCAGGCCTGACCATTTGCAGTCTTGGCGCCTAAAAAAAGACCAATCATTTTAAAGGTCAGCTTTCCTAGAGCCCCTCTTACCTAATCCTGTAACGCCAAGTCTTGTACTACCCCACTTGCATTTTGGCCCTTTAAAAACTTCATTCTCCCGGAGTGGGGGTGGGGGGAGTGTCACTTTGTAAAGGGTGGCCACCCAGCTCAAGCTTGCAATAAAATACCCTCAGGTGTTTTGCAATGGAGTTGATTCCTGTGGGTCTTTGGGGGGCTTGTGAACTGGGTAAAACTGGGTATATAAACATCAGCTCCTATATCCAATAACCCTGTAAATTGTCTTCCATTAATTTGTAACACTAGTTCAGACCAATTGGACTGACAGCTTGTACCCAATAAGTATCAGAAGATCCAAAACCTGCATCCCCTCTCTTATCCTTTTTACTTCCATTTTTTTTGTCTGAACTTGAGGAAGCAAAATTAATTGGGCTAATCTTTGACCTTATTTTATTACAGAAATTCCATTTGGAGAATGTATCATAATTCTTATTTCCCCTTCATAATCTGCATCAATTACTCCAGGAGCTACTAAAATTCCCTGCCTAGTTGTACTACTTCTTCCTAATAACGATCCTGTAGTCCCCTTAGGAAGTGGACCATAAACTCCTGTAGGTAGGAACTGTATCCCCATTTCAGAAGTTAATACTGTGTAGGTGGAGAAACTGAGGTCCAGTCCTGTGCTACCTGTGGTTGCTCTACAGAGGTCCTGAATGGATTTCCTTGCTGAGGGACCACATTCTGTAGTGCCCAATAACATTGTTGGGGGCCTGGGGATGCCCCCTTTTCCAGTTTCCCTGTATTAAAGGGTTTCCTGCAGCATCTCTTTTAGACTTATAGTCATTAGCCCAATGCTTTCCTCTTTTACATCTTGAGCATAGACCAGGTTCCTTTTGACTCCCTTCTTTCTTACTAGCATTAGGACAATTTTTTTTTAATGGCTCATTTGTCCACAACCATAACAACTTCCAGATACTCCATTCTTTGGGCCTTTCTGTTGCTAAAATAATGCCTCTTTAACAGTCTTCCCTTGTAGGGCAGAAGCTATAACCACTCCTTGAGTATAAGATGGCCTGATGTCAGAGCATAACCTAATATAGTCAGAAACATTTTCTTTCTTCCCAAAGGGTCTCAAAGCGGCTTGACAGACACTGTTAGCATTTTTATAGGCCAATTGTTTTACTAATAATAATCCAGAATCTGTATCTCCTATAAGTCTGCTTAATGCTTGCATTAATCTTGCTACAAAATCTTGAAATAATTCACCAGGTCCCTAACCGATTTTAGACAAATTGTCCACCTGATTACCTGTTTGTGGAAGCTTATTTCAGGCCTTTCAGGCAGCAGTATTTACTTGAGCATAGACGGCCACATCAAAATCCAATTGCTGTCCTGTTTCCCTATAGATTCCTTCCCCAGCAAGTATGTCATAAGTTATAGTAACTCCTTGAGCTTGGTTGAGTTCAGCTGTAACTTGGCAGTGCTCTGCAAATTCTTACTTCCATAATAAATTATCTCCTCCTGATAAGCATGCCCTTGCTAATTGTTTCCAGTCCCTGGGCAGAGGGCCTCAGTAGACAAGGACTCCAACAGAGCTTGAGTAAAAGGTGCTGTAGGGCCATATTGAGCACATGCAGCCTTCAATTCTTTTCATTGTTTAAAAGGTATATGTGCATAGACTCTCACCATATTACCCTGTCCATCAGGCTGCTCTAGCACTGGAAAACCATAAAACTCAGTTATATCTTCTCCATTCTGCCTAGCTACTTGTAAAGAAGCTTGTAAGGGCGATACAGTTGCCCATACAGTAGACAAAGGAAAAGGTTCCCTTGTCTTTTGGGCTACTGCAACTGTAGCCATCCCGGGAAGACGGTTCAAGCCTGCAACCAATGATGGAGTTGGAGTGGGGGATGGAGCCTCATTTTCTCTAGTACTTAACTCTCCAATTTTTTGATTATTTCCTCCAAGCCCCATTACAACATTTTTATTTCTTTTTGCCAAGGCTTAAGTTTTTTTTTTAACACGCATAGCCTGAACAGAGGGTATCTCTCAGAATAATACTGAGCTGCTTCTTCCTCCAACTCTGTGACCTCATCGGGATCTAAGTCATCCTCAAAGTCCTCTTCTGACAAGTAATTACTATCATCAAGAGGAACATATAGCTCTTCTGGAGGAGCTGATGGTCTAATCCAGGGGTCTTCAAACTATGGCCCGAGGGGCCACATGTGGCCCGCAGAGGAGTCTGATCCGGCCTGCCAGCAATGAGCACAGTTTGGCTGCCAAGATACCTGCCAGCATATACACTCAGTGTCACAGCTTCTCAGAGATGACGTCAACCACCTCTGCCCACGGCACGCTGTTCTGGGAGGGTGGGCGTGAGGGCGGTGTTGGGAGGGACACTGATGCACCCTTGTGCCTGGCACTCAGCGCATGCACCACTGATGACATCACTGGAGGGCGCTGGACGCCGCGTGGCGAGGAGTACCACATGTGCGTGACTATATAATGATGTAAAAACGCGCCTGCTCCACCCCCAGGCAACGTGGTGTCTGTGTGCTGTGCCTGTCTGTCAGTGAGGTTTTCCTCCACTCCCTCCACTGCCAAAGGTCAGTCAAAAGTGCTATAGAAATAAATTTTTGCCAGATGGGGGGTTCTGCCCATTTGGGGGGGGGTGACTCATATGAAAATTCCCCTTTGGGGGTGGTGGGGCATTCAGTGCTGAAATCAAAGTTGGGGGGTGGGCGGTGGTTGGGAGATTAGGGGTTCGGTGCTGATGCATTTTAAAAGGGATTACATTGAAATTTTTATATGCATTT
>CM053762.1:5589738-5623292 GCA_028658305.1 Pachyuromys duprasi | reverse complement strand
CTGCAAGGGGTAAGTATTCACATCAGGGACTAATGGGGGTTTATACACTGTGTGTGTATATATAATATATATAGCCAAAAGCAGGCCCACAGTTCCCATTGAAATACTGGTATGTGATCTATTTATAAATGTTCTTCATTTTATTTATAAAAGATATGTGCAGTGTGGGTAGGAATTAGTAGTTCATATAGTCCGGCCCTCCAGCTCTCTGAGGGACCGTGATCCAGCCCCCACTTTAAAAAATTTGAGGACCCCTGGTCTAATCTCATTTTGTCTCAAAGCCTCCCATCTTTCTAACCTCTTTCTCTCTAAGCCTGAAAGTTTTACTTTCTCAGTTCCATGCCTCATATACAGACTATAATTAAATTCCATACCAAAAACAAAAACAAAAAACCATGAGGCTACTGCCTTGTCCCATTTTTACTCTTGGATTTACTCACCATGCCCTTTTTACTTTATGATTCGAGCTCGCCAACACCTGCAGTGTCCTTCACTGTATCTCAAGCCCCATGTTGGGTGCCAAACTGCCAGAGCCCACCAGCAGAGTTGACCAGTTCTAGACTTAGGAGTGAGGATTAAAATTAACAAACCAACACACAACACATGGGACCTTTCCAAGAGGCTCTAGTGGAAGTTAAATGCCTTGCTTTATTCCAGACTCCTTTTAAGCCAGAGGAAAGGCACCTCAGCACAATGAGTGAATTCACAAGGAAGTCAAGAAAAAGATGATAGACTTGGTGACTTATCACTGACTCCAGTGAAGGCCAGAGTGAAAGCAGTCTTTCTGCTGAGATCTAAATATCAAAGCAGGCTGGCAGACCAGCTGCTCCCAAAAGCTGGCAACTCCACCCTAAATTTTTCAGGGCAGGAGCTGTCTCTCCTCCTCACTATGAAATCTGGGAATTTTGGTGCTTTTACTTTTTTTGTTTCTCTCTGTTACCTCCCTTGCATGGCAGCCAAGAGCTATTTCCATTGAACCTACATTTATATGCTTTAACTTGCATTGTATGAAAAGCAGTCCAATGTCCTCATTCCTACCTCACCACCCCTTCCCAGCTACCCCGCTTTTTAAATTATAGCAAAAGAAAAGATGTTAGTTCACAAGTCAATGCACAAGCACTCCTAGGTTGCTTAGCTACCTGTAATGTCATCATTGGTCACCACTGTCAGGGGCCTGGGATAAAAGACCCTCACTATTACAGTCTTTCTCCACTTTCTGTCAGGGAGTCCCCCTCCTCCCATCTCTGTCCCTCTGTCTTTCTGTCTCTGTCCTAATGGCTCACTAAGGCCCTAACTCTCTTCTGCTTCCCTTCCTCCAAAAAAAAATCTTTCACACCAGAGCTATCATATGTGTGGCATATTTTTAAATCATAACATATAGGACACAATGAAAGCAGTGCTAAGAGGAAAGCTCATAACACTAAGTGCCTTCATAAAGATATTGGAGAGATTTCACACAAGCAATTTAAAAGCACACCTGAAATCTCTAGAACAAAAAGAAGCAAACATAACTGAGAGGAGTAGACAGCAGAAAATAATCAAACTCAGGGCTGAAATAATAAAGTAGAAACAAAAAGGACCTTTCAAAGAATCAACAAAACCAAGAGCTGTTTCTTTGAGATAATCAACAAGATAGACAAACATTTAGCCGAACTAGTGAAAAGACAGAGAGACACTATCCAAATCAACAAAATCAGAAATAAAAAGGGGGACATAACAACAGAAATTGACAAAATCCAAAGAATCACTAGATCTTACTTCAAAATCCTGTATTCCACAAAATTGGATAATCTAAATGAAATGGACAGTTTTCTTTATAGAATCCACTTACCAAAGTTAAATTAAGATCAGGCAAACAAGTTAAATTGTCCTATAACCCCTAAGGGAATAGAAGCAGTCATTAAAAGTCTCCCATCCCAAAAAAGAGCAGAGATGGTTCTTTTAAGAGGTCCCTACTGAAGAAAACAAAAACAAAAACAAGCCAGCTCTTCAACACAAGCAAGCTTCCCAAAGCCAGATGCAATTTCCAGCCAAGGCAGGAGGCTAAATTCCTTTGAGAAGGGCTCATGCTGGCCTAGATCATGCTGGTGAGAGGAGCAAATGCCTGTGGGCCCAAAAAAATTCCAAGAGAGAGGCAGAAAATCCCTTTCCCTGTGAGATAAGAGACAGGGGTCTGCTGACTCACAACTCTGGAAACAGGAGCTGGACAAACTGAGAAGGTCCACACATCTGAACTGGTAAGGTGTTGAGTCTGGAAAACAATGAGAGAGAAGGGAAGCTGGGTATAAAAGAAATTATAGAGAGAAGTGTTTGGTGTTGAAAATGGAGAAAGGCAGAATGACTCCATGCTGGATTCCATTTGATTTTGTTTCTCTCAGCATACGAATAATTTTTTCAATGATGATTGCAGTTTTGTATACCCTCTTTTTTGGGGAGAGATTACAATAAGGAAAATTTGGAAAAAGAAGAGACTGAGAAATTAGATGCTAAATTAAAGGCCAGAGAACAGAGGTTGGAGGAATCTTTGACTCAAAATAGGGAACCTTCAGAGAAATCTAATCCGGAACTTACAAAACCACCAAAAGAGATAATTCCAGATAAGAAAAATCCACAAAGGCTTGAGAAAATTGCAGAAGGGTAGCCCATTGAGATACTGGATGGAAAGGCTTTGGCTGTAGGCCAATGTAGACAGACTGGATATTGTATATGTATTGTCAAGGTTCAATTACTGCATGGAGGTCTGTATGGTAAATTAGAAATGCAAATCCTGTTTGGTGTTGCCTTGAAACAAGGTCAAACAATGGCCTATGTGCTCCATTTTGCAGAGTTTGAAGAACTGAAGAATATTCACCCTACCGTAGGTTCATATTTGGAATTCCAATGTGCAACTACATTAAGTTCTGAAAAGGATAATTCAGTAATTACACATGTATTAGAATGCCATTTAGGTTGTTTTTATTTGTAGTTATTCTGAATATGGCAACAGTAAACATGGGTGAGTATGTATCTGTGGAGCAGGATGTTGAGCCCTTTGAGCATATGTCAAGAAGTGGAACAGCTGGGTCATGTGCTAGATTTATTTAACTCAAGGATTTGTTTATTTAATTGAAGACTCTCCATGATGGTTTCCAGAGACACTAGATTTTTCTGTTCAGAGCGTTTTTATTCCCTGTAATTTTGTTTTATGTTTTTGCTAGTTGAGTTATTGGAAGTATTCTTCTTCCTTGTCTGATCTTGCCATGAAATTGATATTCTTGAGTGTAGATTCAAATTGTATTCTACTCGTATTTCTCTTTGGTGTTTAATATCACGACAGTGGTGGTGTGTGTGTGTGCGTGTGTGTGTGTGTGTGTGTGTGTGTGTGTTGACACCTCACATCTTTTGTCTTGGGAGAATTGTTGCTCACCTACCTCACTTGCTCAGTAATAACTTCTCAAAGTAGAATGATCAGTATTTTTTTATTTCTCTTTCCCTTTTTGCCTAACAGGATACAAGTATGCAGCTTTTTCTGGCTAGGACTTGATATGCAACATTCTGTGGAAATGTCTTGAGGGCATTGACTAATTGATGCGCATGAGCCATCATGTTTGATGCAGAGAGAACATTCCTCACGATTGCTTTGCTCTAGTCAGCTCCTGTGAGAATGCTGGTCTGACTCCCCTACGCTGAAGCTGCAGTGTTTTAAAGTGGTGATATTAGAAATGGCTCTGACCCACAGGTTTTCATTTCTATCCCTGGGTCTTGCAATAGTCAGAATACATCACCATTTTGCATTTTCAAAGAACGAAAAGAAGAATCATAAACATTACTAACCTAAAATCTGTTATACAACATAGCTTAAGCACTAAAATAGAACACATTGAGAACCAGAAAAATCAGACACAATAGCTCAGATTTTCTCTTGAGTGATCTTTCTATGCTGTATTATGTGTGCAAAGCACTGAAACAGACTGTAATTCTCACAGTTTAATGTTTTCATTTACTCACAAGAAATCTTTGTCACTTCTGAATGCATACAAAGTTACTACACCTATGTGTACATTCTTAGTTGTAACTTAAATATTATTTAACATGTTTTTGGACTTTCCTCAAGGTTTTTCTTCAAAACTTCTAAAACTGTTATTTGTTAAAGTTGTCTTATGCATATTCTTAGAAAAATATTAGAATATAACATGTGGCTGATGTGGATTTTTCTGTCTGCTTGGTAGAGGCTCAAATATTCCTGTAAAATTAATTACAGGTTCTGTTCCAAAATACTAACACATAGACTACTTGATTTTTTTATGTTAATGTTAAAATAGCCAGTATGTAGTATTGATATACTTCTTACTGTGGACAAAAAACAAAACTGTTTGCCAATGAAGTCAATCATATATTCTGCCTCCCATATCTACCCTTTAAGTCCTTAATGTTGTGGCATTGTCCTTCCAGCCTAACTGAGCCTGTTAGAATGGAAGCATGCAAGGCCCAAGTACATACAGGATTGATTCGATGTCAGTATTTTAGTATGATCCTCAGTACAGCATTTCAAAGCACCTTTCTTCATCACAAGTGTTCCTTCTGAAGCATGTACACTGAGATCCTGTGGGACAGAAACACACCATCCATAACATATAGATAACCGTGTCCAGATCTGAAATGTGTGTGTTGTTTCATGGATATGCTTGTGAGACTATTGTGTCATCCTGGTTTTACAAAGTTAGAACATTCATTATAGAGTATGACTATATTAGAAATTACTGATTAATTGTCTTTGCTCATCTACATCCCAGTTTCCATAAGTCTCCTTTTATTCAGGAAAGCAATCTTCCTGATAGCACATGGCCAAATTATATTTTCTTTGTTTCAGGGTCTGTTGACATTCGGAGATGTGACTGTGGACTTCCCCCAGGAGGAGTGGGAATGCCTGGACTCTGCTCAGAGGGCTCTGTACATTGATGTGATGTTGGAGAATTACAGAAACCTGGTCTCTGTGGGTGAGGACATTTTGCTTGTAGAATTCATAACTTAATCCTTTGTATGTACCAAAATTATAGGTTGTACAGTCTTTATTAAACTGTCTTGAAAACAACAGGAAACTACAGAAAGTTTGGTAAAGGAAAGAAGTTTATCATGATATTTGTATGTTTCTTTCCATTTTTCACTTTAGAGGCACCAAGCACCCTTAAGTTTGGTTCCAACATGTGTTCAGAAACTCAGTACTGTATAATATTTCTACCATATATTTTTCCATTTTTCCTCTTATTGAAAACAGATTCTTTTCTCATACAATATATCCCGATTATACTTTTCCCTCCCTCTACTCCTCCCAGTTTTTCCCCACCTCCCCTCTGTTCAATATTCCCTCACTTTCTATTTCTCATTAGAAAATAACAGAGTTCTATGTAATAACAACCAAGCATAAAAAAAATACAGCAAGGTAAAGTAAATATCACTAGATTAGAGTTTGACGAAGTAACCCAACAGAAGAAAAAGATTCCTAAGAACAGGAACAAGAACTGGAGACCCATTAATTCTCATACTCAGGAGTCCTATAACAACACTAAGCTTAAAACTATAATACATATTCAGAGGACCTGGTGTAGACTAGTGTAGGCCCTGTGTCTGCTACTTCAGTCCCTGTGAGTTCACTTGCACTTGCCTAGTTCATTCAGAGGATCTTGTGATTGCATTCTCTACCCCATCTGGCTCTTGACACTCTTTCTACCTCCTCTTCTGCATGGTTCCCTGAGCTCTGAGGGAAGGGATTTGAGTGACACCCCCTAGACAGATTCTCTCTTCCTGATGTCTGACTTTGATTCTCTATATCTGTTCTCATCTGCTGTCAGAGGAAGCTTCTCTGATGAGGTCTGAATAAGGGAGTGATCCTTTTATCTTAGGTCTCTGGGCTATCTAGGTTTCCGGTCCTTGGTTACCTAAGCAGTGTCAAGGATGGATTTCATCTTGTGGAGCGGGACTTAAGTCAAATCAGACATTTGTTGGCTACTCCCACAATTTCTGTACCACCACTGCCCTAGCACTTCCTGCACGTAGATCACAGGTTTTGTAGTTGGTTACAACTATGTCTTAAAGCCACACATCCATGAGTGCCCTTGACATAGTTTTAATTGCTAGAAAAACTCAAGATCTGCAAACTGAATATTCTCCCAAATATACTGAAGATGTGACAAGGCATAGAAATTGAGAAACCATTTCTAGATTTCTCTACTTTGTGTTTTCTTCATCTACTGAGCAGAGTACTGTGTTACTGTTGGACTCCTGAGGTGGGGAGACCCTCCGTTCCTCAGGATAGATGCCAGACCCCAATAACTCACAAAACAGAACTTGATGCAAACAGCAAGAGGTGTTTACTAGTAGCTGGCATGCCGGGGCTCTGCACACAGCTCCCATGCAAGGGGGTGGTACAGAGCCCTGAGCTGCAGAATCACAGAGTTTATAAAGGCAAAAACCGCAAAATAGGAGCGGGTCTAGGGGTAAGGGACTTTTCTAACGGGGGCAGTCAGTGGTTGGCTGTGCCCAGGTGTGGTGACTAGGGGACTGTTAGGGACTGTTTGCACTTCTCAGTCCAGGAACAAAGAAGGGCGTTTAGGGCCAAGCTAAAATTTTCTACCCTTACATTACACATCTGTATTCTTTCTAAAAACTCTCACTAGGATCATGGGCTATCTCACAGAAAACACGGATTATTGTATGCAAAGTAGACCTGGTCACCTGTCTGGAGCAAATGAGATTTCCCTGAAGTGTGAAGAAGAGAGAGCAGCCACAACCAGGGTGGCTGAGTGAATGAGCAGGACAACAGTGATGGCTTCAAATTAAAGAGAAAGAAAGAGCTGAAAATGGTTTTTCCATATTTGATTTCACCTTAAAAGGATTCCTGATCATTTAACTTACTGTAATGACATGGCCTCACAATGCATCCTGCTTGCTATAACTGTTAGAAGACATTGTGCTGTATTGCACCTGAACTATGGTGATTTATACAAGTATCAAATGCAATTTCATATGACTATTCTGGCATCAGATGTAAGATTTTTACAAAGTATAAGTCTAACATGAGTCCATGAAGTAGCATCATTATTCTGAAATTGCCTTCCTTGGACATATGTCTTTATATTACATTTCATTTTTGTTCCAATGGAGAATATACAAACATCCTTCTGGAAAATAATTTAGGAGTTGGTGTACAGAGTAGAGTTGATAAAAATCCTATAGGTAAAGCTGAGAAACACAGCAATGCGTGGAGCTCAGACAATGGCGGACCCACGACAGCAGTGCCTCAAATGATCTAGCGTCTCTGCTATCTTGCAGAATATTTGCTTCACATCCATTGCTTTTGATGAATCTAGTGGGTTTCCCTTTTTTCTTTTTAGAAAAAAAAACCCTCTGAAGCTTTTAAATAAGCCTTTACTATTAGAAGGAACTGAGTCTTCTGAATAGTAATCTTCATGGCTATGCATTAGCATACACGAACACTGTGAACATGAGATTGGATTAAACTCTTCTTCATTAATATCTGAGAAAAATATTTAAAAATAAAGACATTCCAAGTATAATAATTCAGTGAGCTCTATCCCAAAGCTAACTACTGAATCCTCAATTATTTGTTTCATCTGAAGACTCTCTCTCTCTCCCTGTTTTTGTGAGAGTCCATACAACTATAGTGAAAGAAAAATATTGATTCCTGGGAGCTCTGTGCTAAGTATTTATATTAAAAGAGAACTTAAGGAAACAGTTATTTATCAAGTGTTTAATCATGAAACATGCCCTATTAATCTATTTTTATACTCATTTTCAGAGAATGACTGTATATGGGCTATTATCCATCAACATGTGTGGAATGAAAAGGAGCTTTGTCATTACCATAAACTTGGCAAAATGCCTCATGACCCCTGCAACTGTGCCCTTTATAAAATAAGTGAAACCATAGGACTTGAATACCTACTTGTGCAGTAGTGATATGGATGCCTGCATTGACTCCTCAAGCCCAGACAGACGTAAGACCATGCACACTGGAGCAAAACCTTGTAAATCGAAAGAGGAATCTTTAGATTTGTGTTCCAGCATTGCTCAAGATCAGAGCCTGTACACCGCAAAGAAACAGCACAGACAGGAAGAACACGATGGCCGTTTTAACTCTATATGCAGTCTCACACAGCAAACAGTCTACGCTGGAGAGAAACCACACCAGTGTGGGGAAATACGAGAAATGCTCAGTACCGCCTCAAGCCTCAGTTTAGAGCAGAGAATTGATACTAGAAATCCTACAGGTGCAATGTTTATGACAAATCTTTTACTCCGTGCTCAACTCTTAGAACACGTCAAAGACTTCATACTGGGGGAAAAAAACACTACAAATGTAATGAATCTGGGAAGTCATTTTCTCATTTGTCTGCACTTAAAAACCATCAGAAAAAGCATGCTGGAGAGAAGCGTAAGAAATGCAAAGAATTGACAAATCCTTTTCCTACTGTACTGGTTTGAAGACACATCAGAACATCATACTGCTGAGGAGCAGGATAGGTGTCAACACTGTGACAAGGTCTTACGTCAGTTTTTACGCGTTAAAAGCCATTGCAGACCCACATGGAAGAAGTCATACTGGAGAGGGGCCTGAGAGATGTGATGTATGTGACAGATTTTTTACTCTGTCCTCAGCTCTCAACAGACATTAGAAAATTCATTCTGGAGCAAAAACTTGCAAATGCAAAGACTGACATTCTGTTCTCAGTACTCAAATCTTAGAACACACCAGAGAGTTCATACTGTCGAGAGTGTGTAAGCAGTGTGGCAAATCTTAGAGCACATCAGAGTTTTCATACTGAAGGAAATCTTACAAATGTATGGAGTGTGAGAAATCCTTTCCTTAGGCCTCGATCTTAGAACACATCAGAATGTTCATACTGGAGAGAGACCTTACAGTTGTAAAGAAGGTGACAAATCTCTTACTAGGTGCTCAAATCTCAGAGCACATGAGACCATTCATACTGGAGAAAATAATCTTACAAATGCAAAGACTATGGCAAATCCCTTACACAGTACTCAACTCTTAGAAGACATCAGAAAATTCATATAGGCAACAAAAATACAATTGTAAATAATGTGACAGCATTTTTCTGGTATTCTGTGCTTACAAGTCACAATAGTATACATCATAGAAAAATAAAGATAAGAAATTTGTGAAGGCCTTTATTGAAGTTTAAATCTTAGAAAATATCAGTTTATCCTAAAATAAAATTCTGAAAAAGAAACTGGATAAAGGTTTTTTTTCTGTTTTAAATATGCATGGTTGCATTGTGTTCAAGTATTTCTGTACACTACATGTATGCCTGGTACCTGGGAGGCCAGAAGGGGTCATCAGCCCCCCTGAACCTGTGTTAACAGAAAGTTGAGAATTGCTGTGTGTGTGCGTGTGTGTGAGTTTGTGTGTGTGTGTGTGTGTTGGGAAATGAACCCCAGTCCTCTGGAAGAAAAACCAGTGATCTTAACTACTAAACCATCTCTCTAATCCCTGGTAAAAGATGTAATAAAAACATTTTGCTTGTTCATCATCCAAAATTCAACAGTAATACCAAGCCTTTAATGGTGCAAGCCTTTGATTCTAGCACTCGGGATACAGGGGCAGGAGAGTTTCTGTGAGTTTGAGGACAGCCTGATCTCCACAGGGAGTTTCAGGACAGCTAGGACTACAAAAACACTTTCTTAGAAAAAACAAACTATAATGAGGACAAAATGTAATAACATTAAAAATGTGGAAAGTCCTTTAGTTCTGTCTCTAACGTTGCTGTCCATCACAGTTCACAGTTCTGAGAAAGCATACAAAGGTACTCCATATATAATCCCCATGTGCTGCTGTTCATTGAAGTTTCACTCCTGAAACTTGACAAATCCTGTACTAGTTCTGAAATTGTAGACATTTAAAAATTACCATAAACAAATCAGAGAGCTCTAATGAATTCCTATCTTTTTGTTCACCTTCAAAATCTTCATACTAGAATCAAACCTTACAACGCTAGGAGACAAACTGAAGATATAAGCTGTGAGTGTGACAACATGGGATGCTCACATACATCCTAGAAATCCCCAAAGGCAAAGGCTGTGGTTGTGTGTGTTTTTAATGTCAGCACTGTGGAGGCTGAGACACATGTATCTCCGAGTTCCAGGCCAGTCTGGTGTACAGAAAACACGTGTCACACACACACACACAAGAAAGGCAAACAAACAAGAACAAAAAGAAATCACCAAGAGCAGACTTGAGTTCATTTTGAAGTACTGAAGAAATATGGGGAAGTATTTACTCTACAGTCTAAAACAATATGGCTGCCAGCAACCTGCATGGAGGTAAAGGAGACTCATGGGACTCTCCCTCAGCCACGATAGAATCGTGGTTGTGCCGGTCTTACACGATTGCTTATCTTAGTGCTTTCTGAACACTTATGAATAACTGCAGGAGCCTTCCTTCACCAAGCGTGAGAGTAGTACAAATTGATAATTACAAACATGAATGTGTGGACGTCAGGTAACAGCATGGTCACTAACGAAACACTTCTACCTTGCACCTGTAGTTCTCAAGCCATGATATTTGACCATTTTTGTGACATGACTTTGTCTCTATGGAGCAGATCTCAAATCCAATCAAGAGACACATTGGTTATGCCCATAAGCAGCTCCACCAGCACTACACCAGTAAACACATCTTGGCTTTCAGGTTGTTATTGTAGGATGCAAAGGCCAATGGTAAGTAACACCACTGACATCTTTTCTTTGCCAGAAGCCTACACAGGACATTGCAGTGCTTCAAAAGCCAACCAGCAGGGAGAGTTTCCTGGTAAGTTTGACTCGTGTGTGTGTGTGTGTGTGTGTGTGTGTGTGTGTGTGTGCACGCATGAAATACTGCCCAATCTCACCTCCTACCTCTCTACTATTCTGATCCACAGTTCCTATAAATCTCTGTAATGTGTTCATCTCTGTCCGTATTGCTTTGTGATGCACTGAGATTAAGCAGAGTTATCTGTGAGGCTGTGACTTTGGAGCTACTTTTTGGAGTCTGGTTGGTTCAGCAGAGGATAACAACTAAAGGCAGTGATTATTCTCCAAACACATATCCATAGCCAACATTTGAGATGCGTAAATGGTGGTGAAGAGTTTAAGTTAGCCTGGGTACTCCATTTTGAAATGAGGAGCCATTTTGACCGGGAGCTGAACTCAGGTACCAGGAAATAATCACAGAATGTGCACCTGGCAGAAAACAAAGTTAGCTCTCCTAGCAACGGCCTCCAGGAAATATCACAGAATAAATGCTTAGTGAAAAATAGAGACAATCTCCCCTGGCAGCAATCAGTGAGAGTCAGTTGGGAAATCAGCTGGGAAAATTCTTCCCCAATGTTCCAGATATAGTTTAGAAGAATGGCAATTGTGATTATGTGCCTCAGAAAAGGTCACCTCACCCCTCTGACTTTTACCCAGTCCTGTAATGCCAAGGCATGTGCCCCCCTGCTTGCTGTCATGGTAACATGTACCCCCCCCTTGCTGTCATGGAAACCCCTTGCTTGCAGTCTTTCCCTTTAAAAATCCCTGCTCACTCAGGGCTTGAGGTCCCACTTTTTTACTGCTGTGTCAGTGAGACTTGGGTCCCAAGTTCTATCGATCTCCTAATAAAGCTCTCTTGCTCTTGCATCGATTCGTCTCCTGGTGGTCTCTTAGGGTCCTGTGATCCTGGCATAACAGTGGAACCTGTGATCCTTCCCCTTTCTTAGGTGGATTTGGCCTTGTGGGAGGCCAGTACAGGTCAGTAATGTTGCTGTTTGTAACTGATTACAATAGTTTCATGGAGTCTTAGGCCTTCCTCCTCTTTCCCTTATTTCCCTTCCACCTCCTCTTAATAATCCCTTAAGAGCCGTAGATGGGATGGTATAACTGACCTTTTTAGGGCTGAGACCACATATATACTTTACTTATTTTCTGCATCTTGGACAGCCGAAAGTCTCTGCATTCACCACTGCAACTATCTCTCTGTCTGTCTGTCTGTCTATCTATCTATCTATCTATCTATCTATCTATCTATCTATCTATCTATCTATCTATCTATCTATCTATCTATCTATCTATCTATCTATCTATCTTTATTTCCTATGTTTTATCTAAATCATAAGTTACAGAAGACAAACAGCACTGGATGAACTCAGCCCTAGGCAATTAGTAATGGGCTGACCACTGACTACCATCTATTTTCTTTTTCAAGTTCTGAAAATAATTTTTCAAGTCAAATTACAGTATTTGGTTTTGGCGTATCATGTCGGGTTACTGGGAATGGGACACTGGATTCTGAATTTAGCCTGTTATTGTTTGGTATCCAAGTATGTAGCCAAGAGGCTGGTAGTCAAGTCTGTGTTAGGCTATCTTTTAAATGATTGGTTCAGAACTCGGATAACCGGGGTGCAGCATCCTACTAGATCCAGTCCCGGTCTAGGCTGGCAGCAAGCTGTGGGGAGGCTGTGCGGAGCGTGTCCAGAGCAGCTTGACTGCTTGGGCTGTGTGGCAGGGAGCCAGAGGCAGGGTGGGAGGGACCTGTCTCAGTGGGGCGGGACCATTCAACCGGAAACAGAGGTTGGGCGGATGTGGCCCATTGGCTGGCTGTACAGGAAGGTTGTGGACTGGGAGGGGTTAGAGGAGGGACGCAAGAGGAAACTGGTACGCTCCGAGGGTGAGCCAAGGAGAGCGGGGCTGCAGACTCAAGCCGGAGCCGTTGCGAAGCCGTTTCTGGAGTAAGCTCGCGGGTCTGCACCGTGGGTAATATCGTGGTGCAGACCTGAGTGCGGAGGACACGGCGGGGGTCTCGAGGGGACCTGAAAACTACCCGGAGCGCAGGTACCGCGCGGGGCAGCCTGGGAAGATCACCAGCCGGCAGCGCTGTTGCTAGAACCAAAGCGTGGCTGCCCTGGGAACTCCCGGTCACAGGAGCTGCGGGGCTGGGAAACCAGCAGGAACCAGACCAGATCAGCTTCTCTTGTAGCCGTGAGGATGAAAGCTCTCAAAATTCTCCTGTGGCTGTCCTACCGTCATCGGTAGATTTTAAATATTAACGGGAATAGTCCTGTTTGTTTTCTTCTTTCATTGATCTTCTGGTTGCCAAATATTCCTGTAAGAATAATGTAGTAGAATATTTGGATCTGTCTGTTGATTTTGCAAACACGGTTCTCTTTGCTGTGGTGGAAAGGACAATGCTCTTTAAATTTACAATGATCCATGCTAACTTCCGTGTTATATACCACTTCCCAGTTCAGGAGAGTGTGGACTCAGGGACTTACTTACCCGAGAGCATTTAAATATTAGTCATGAAAGGAACCCTGGCAAATTTGATTTAATCTGAAGGAATAATTTGTTGTGAGTTCCACAGGTGTGGTTGTAAACATAACTTTTTAAAAGTAAACTTTTATCCATCATTAGTTTTTCATCTGAGACATATACACTCTGGTGTAAGTACAGCATCGTGAAAAGTGTACCACTAGGCTTGGAGGCGCACACCCTTTGTCCCATCGCTCAGGAGGCAAAGACAGATGTCAGTGAGTTGGAGGGCAGCCTGGTCTACATAGTGAGTTCCAGGATAGCCAGAGCTGTATGATGAGACCCTGTCTCAAAAAACGAAAATAAAATAAAAAAAAAAAACAAGGAAAAGCAAAGGAAGGAAGGCAGACAAGAAGAAGGAAGAGGAAGGAGGAGGGAAGAGGAGGAATAAGAGTTTTCCTGTGCTGAACTCTTAAATGTTGCAGCTTAGAGCCTGGAAAACCACAGCGTGCTGTTTGAAGGTAGCATGTCTCAGCATTTTCAGTTAGGAAGGGAGTTATAAACCGGGCAGTGTTGGTTGCAGCACTCACGTTTAGTCCCTGTGCTCAGGAGGCAGAGGCAGGCAGATGTAGTTCTTTGCCAGACTGGTCTACAGAGCAAATTTAAGGACAGACAGGGCTACACAGAGAAACCGTGTTCGGGGGGGGGGGGGGAGGGAGGCACAAAATTAAAAGGTCTTATAGTATGGGATAATATTAGAATCTTTCGAATAATTATGAAAGCTTGTCTACATCAGCAATACTCTAGCCTTCTTGGTTCAAAAAAAGCACTCGGTCCGTGGACATGTCCACACTATTATGTAGAACTCACCAGGTAGATCAGGCCAAACTGGGATTCCCAAATTTCCACCACCTCTGTCTTCCCCAGTGCTCACTAAAGTGCACTAGCATGAGGGTTCAAACTGATGTTTTTATTTTGTAGTTTGTTGACGGAACAATGTTGTGACTACAGACTTTTTCCAAGAGGAGGGGCTATGCCTGGGCCTGCTCACAGGACTTTGTAGAGCTAATGTTACAGAATTGGAGCAGTCTGGTTTGTGTGTGAGAATAGTTTTCTTGCAGGCTTCCTTTCTCCTCAGCAAGCTTTCTTGGCGAATTACTCTGCAAGTGTGGAGATTTTTGTGAATGAGTCTCACATCAGAGTAAAGTAACTTCCTCAGGGGAACAAAGAAAGATTTCATGACATGTACTCTCTTCTTCATGTGTGTCCCTTTGAGGTGTGTAAGGCTTCTATCATTTTTGATCCATGAACAATGCAGAGCCTCACCAGTGTGTAATAGTGTCATCCCAATCTATCGTTTTCATTTCTGCCCCTGAGATGTGACTGAGCTGTGATTCAGAGTGGGGTTCACCTAATGCTAACTAAAAATGCTTTCTAAAGTTTCCATTGTTCTGACACGGCATGATAATTGGGGAGTCACTGTAAAATCTTCAGTTTTGTTTCTCTTTATCTATTGAACACAGTATTGTGTTAGAAATCCAGATGCCCAGGAGTGGTATAGCTGGGTCTTGAGGAAAAACTATTCCCAATTTTCTGAGAAAGCACCAGATTGGTTTCTAAAGTTGTACAAGTTTACATTCCACCAGCAATAGAGTTGGGTTCCTCTTTCTCCACATCCTCTCCAGCACTTGAGTTTTTTTTTTATTTATTTTTATATTAATCACAGGTTATATACTTTGTATCCCAACCGTAGCCCCCCTCCCTCATTCCCTCCTGCTTTCCCCATCCCTCCCTCATCTTCTCCCTGCCCCCCTCCAAGTCCACTGTTAGGGGAGGACCTCCCCCCCTTCCGTCTGACCCTAGCTTATCATGTCTCTTCAGGGCTGGCTGCAGTGTCCTCTTCTGGGATCTAATTAGGCTGCTCCTCCCTCGGGGGACGGGGGGCAGTCAACAAGCCAGCCATTGAGCTCATGACCGGAATAGTCCCTGTTCCCCTTACTAGGGTACCCAGTTGGGTACTGAGCTACCATGGGCCACATCTGAGTAGGGGTTATAGTTTGTATCCATACATGGTCCTTGGTTGGAAGCACTTGAGTTTTTGATCTTAGACATTCTGATAGGTGTAAGATGGAATCTCAGAGTCATTTTGATTTGCATTTCCCTGATGACTAAGGATGTTGAACTTTTTTTTTTTTAAGTTCTTGGCCACTAAAGACTCCTCTGTTGAGATGATCTGTTTAGCTCTGTACTCTATTCTTTGATTGGATTATTTAATTTGTTGAGTACTTTATATATATTTTTTGTATTAGTACTCTGACAGATACAGGGTTGGCGAAGATCTTTTCCCAATCTGTAGGCTGCTATTATGTCCTTTTGGCAGTGTCCTTTGCATTACAGAAGCTTTTCGGTTTCATGAGGTCCCATTTATTAATTGTTGATCTTGGAGCCTGAGCTGTTCCTGTGCTGTTCAGGAAGTTGTCTCCTGTGTCAGGGAGTTCAAGGCTATTGCCCACTTTTTCTGCCATTAGATTTAGTATATCAGTTTTATGTTGATCTTTGATCCACTTGGACTTCAGTTTTGTACAGGGTGATAAATATGGATCTGCTTGCATTCTTCTATATGTATACATCCAGTTAGACCATTACCATTTGTTGAAGATGCTTTCTTTTTGTTGTTGTTGTATTGTTTTGGCTTCACCAAAAATCAAGTCTCCGTAGGTGTGTGTGCTTACTTCTGGGTTTATCATCCTGTCTGTTTTTATGCTAATACCATTTGGTTTTTATTACTGTTGCTTTCTAGTGCAACTTGAAATTAGGGATGGTGATGCCTCTAGAAGTTCTTTTATTGTACAGGATTGTTTTAGCTATCCTGAGTAGAGGAATATTGATTCAGAACATGACTGCTCTGAAAAGAGATCATATCCAAAGACCTTTTAGGTCTGTGTGATCCAGTTGGAATACAAACATGCCTTTAATCCAGGAGACAGATGCAAGCAAATCTAAGTTCAAGGCCAGCCTGGTTTCGAGCAAGTATCAGGTAAATAAAAGCTTGGATCCAGGCATGGTGGTAATGTCTTTAATCCCAAACAGTGAAGGTAAAGTTAGTTTGTAGAAGGAAGCACCCATGTTTGAAAGTGATCTAATTGAGTGGCAGAAATTGTGACGAATCAGAGAAAGATTTAACAGAATAGGATATGTCTCATGAAAAGAGAAAAGAAAGGGAACCTACTTACAGGGCAACACAGAGAGAGGGGAGAAGAAAGGAAAGGGTGAGCAGTTTTACTGGATCAGTAATAGAGAGGCAGGCAGCAGAAAGAGAACTCAGGTGAAGACAGAAAAGATTGCTGGAGTTAGTTTGAGGCCAAGCAGAGCAATTCAGAGGCCAAAAAGTCATATTGAATAAGCCAGCTGGGAGAGTAGTTTGAGCCAGAACAGCTGGGTTAAGCCAGTCAGCCCAGAGCTCAGGAAGAACAAGAAAGGGTAAGCTTATTAAGCAATAATTCTCAAAGACTGAAAACATTCTAGGCCTAGGTTGGATTGTACGGAGGGTAGAAGCTTCCAGGATTAGGCTTGGGTTAGCAGGCCTGACGGAGGCAATAAGTTTCCAAGGCAACACTTGAAACACAATTAAAAGTTACTTTTACAATCCTTGGCTTTTTATTTTTCTATATGAAGTTGTCAGTTGCTCCTTCAAGGTCAGTTAAAAATTGTGTTGGAGGGGCTGAAGAGATGGCTCAGTGGTTAAGAGCACTGTCTGCTTTTCTGAAGGATGCGGGTTCAATTCCCAGCACCCACATGGAGCTCACAACTGTTTGTAAGGCCAGTTTCAAGGGATCTGACATCCTCACACTAATGCACACTGAATGAATGAATGAATGAGTGAATGAATGAATGAATGAATGAATGAATGAATGAATGAGAAAGATACATTCCCTTTGTATTAAAAAGTTGTGTTGGAATTTTGATGGGAATTGCATTGAATTGCCTTTGGTAAGATGGCCATTTTTAATGTTAATCCAACTGGTCCATCAACATGGGAGATCGTTCCATCTTTTGGTTTATCAGTTTTGTTCTTCAGAGAGTTAAAGGTCTTGTCTTTCATTTGTTTGGCTAGAGTTATACCAAGGTATTTTATATTATTTGTGGCTTTTGTGAAGCATGTTGTTTTCCTAATTTCTTTACAGCCCATTTAGTGTTTGTATAAAGGGGGACTACCGATTATTATATTTTTTGGTTAATTTTGTATCCAGCCACTTTGCTGAGGGTGTTTATCAATAGAGTGTTGAGAGTCGCTTATGCACACTGTCATGCCACCTGCGGAAAGAGATTTTGGCATCTTTTCCAATTTGTATCCCCGGATCTCCGTTAGTTGTCTTACAAGTACTGTGCTGGGTATATGGAGACAGTGGACAGCCTTGTCTTGTCCCTCATTTTAGTGGAATTGCTTGAAGGTTCTTTCCAGTTAACTTGATGTTGGCCATCAGCTTGCTGTATATTGCCTTTATTATGTTTTGATATGGGTTTTGTGTCCCTAAAGGGGTGTTGGATTTTGTAAAAGGCTTTTTCAGCATCTAATGAAATGATGATGTGATTTTTCTTTCAGTTTGTTTATATGGTGGATTGCATTGATGGATTTTTGTATATTGAACCGTCCCTGCATCCTTAGGATACAATGATGGGTCAAGCCTGCTTGATGATGGTGGATGATGTATTGGTGTGTTCTTGGATAAGATTTGCAAGTATTTTATTGAGTATTTTTTGCATCAATGTTCATGAGGTATATTGATCTGAAGTTTTCTTTCTTGGTTAAATCTTTGTGTCTTTTAGTTATCGGGGTATTGTAGCTTCATCCAGTGAGTGGCAATGTTCTTTCAGTTCCTATTTTGTGGAATAGTTTGAGGAGTATTGGTACTAGCTCTTCTTTGAAAGTCTGGTAGAATTCTCTATAACCCATCTGACCTTGGGTTTTTTTTTTTTGGTTGGGAGACTTGTAATGACTCCCTCTATTTACTTAGGGGTTATAGGACTATTTAGATTCTAACCTGATCTTGATTTAACTTTGGTAAGTGGAATCTATCAAGAAAATTGTCCATTTCATTTAGATTTTCTAGTTTTGTGGAGTTTTAGGATTTTGAGGTAAGAATTAATGATTCTTTGGATTTCCTCAGTGTCTGTTATTATGTCCCCGTTTTCATTTCTGATTTTGTTAATTTGGATATTATCTCTTTTTTAGTTAGTTTGGCTAAGGGAAGGACCTGTGATCAGGATGTAAAACAAATAAATAAAAAAATTAATGAAAAAAATATAAAGAAATACAGCTGCTTTCTGAAGAATCTCTTTCTCATATGCAGGGCTTATTAATGACCAAGACCTGCTCACCTGTGGAGCAGAACAAAGAAGCCTGGAAGGTGGAGAGGGAGGAGCCAGTAGCAAAGGATCCAGGTATGTTGGAGGGGTTGGTGAAGGGGTGGCAAGGGGTTCAAGTGAATGTGGTAGTAGTACATGAGATCAGTTTCGGCACATTCTGTTTCACTAGAAATAATTCTGGAGACCTCCACTGAGAACATTCTCAGGGTTATCCTAATGTACATATGAGAAGACTTTCTGTAGAAGAATTGATACTAGGAGGCAAATAAAATTTTATTTGACTGTGCATGTGAGTGATGCTGTCATCACGCACGTCACTGATTATCTTTTCTAGGTCCGTATGTTTACTTGCAAAACTCACGATTTTAATTTTCTTTACAGCTGAATAATACTTTCTTGTGTATATGTACATTTTCATCTGCAGTTTAAGGACATTTACATTGTTTCCATTTTCTACCTGTTGTGAGTAGAGCAGCAATGAACATGGGTGAGCACATATCTGCCGAGTAGAATAGAGTCCTTTGAGAATCTGCAAGAAATGAAAGCCCTGTGTCATATGCTACATTTATTTAACTTGAGGATTTGTTTATCTAATTGAGGGCTCTCTATATTGCTTTCCAGGGTGGCTATGTTTTTGGTCATAGTGTTTGTATTCTTCATGGTTTTGTTTTATATGTTGCTGCTGAACGGATTATTGGTAGCACTCATTTCTTTACTATGAGAAAGAATGGTCCGCTATCTTACCCAGGGATGATGACTTCCCAGCTCTCCTGTATTACCTGTTTTTCACGTGGGATTTACTATCTCCTATGTTCTCCTTGATAGTTCCTCTGATTCTCCTGTGTATGTTTTGCCTATAAGTTATTATGTACTTTTCTACTTTAGTAAAATGTGTTAATTCATGAGTACCTTAAAATGCCTATGTCTCCATTATTTTGAGAGAGTATTTTCCTGAATACAACAGTAGATGATTTCCTCTCCAAACTTTTAAGTATGTTTCCATGCTGTCATGGCTTGGAGATTATTGACCAGATACTTAGTAGAATTCTGTTGCTTGGGTCTTTTCATGTAGCTTAACATTGTTCTTTATCACCTTTCAAAATGATTTTTGCTTTTTATTTTTGACCCCTTGATATTAAAGAGCCACAAGCCAGCTATTCATTGTTCATGAAAGAGAAAGTCAAAGAAGAAAAGCAGCAGGAAATGGATGATTCTCCATTAAACATGTTCCAGGTCAGTGGTCATGTCCTATCTTTTCCTAAATACTTCATAGTTTGATACATTGCAAGCCTTTAATTTTCTGATTCTGATAATTTTTTTAATTGTGTTTTGAAAATTGTTGCAAATAAGCAAAATCCCACACTGCAGTTAACCAGATACAGAGACTGTACAACTCAGTATACTTTTCTGCAGTTTTAGAGTAGTCACTGAGAACAGAAGCTCTGGAGCCTCTGGTGTGATTTTATGTTTTCACTGTCAAGAGTATCTTAATGAACTGATCCACCACGAAACCCCCGCAAAAAAACTATGACTTAATCAGAACTAGAAAAGCAGTTAGCTTTATATTCTTTTACATAACTGGTTTTCATTACCTGAATTCAGTCCTACCTCAACCCCTGATAGTTAACCTTTCTTGTTTTCTTTTCTTCATTCACTATGGTAGCCACATATACATTGTTTCCATATGCATATATAAATTGTTATAGTCTGCATATGACGGAAAGTGTCATTTCTTCTTTGTGACACTGTATGACCTCATGTAATCTGAGTCTTATTACATTTTTCTCTTCACCTAATATTCCATTTTATATGTATAACATTTTCGTTATCTATTCATCTGTTGATAGACAGGTTAATTCCAGTACTTTGCTATAATGAGTAAAGTAGCAGTAAATAGCTCTAGAGTGGGGTGTGGAATTTTCTGTGTATGTTCCCAAGAGGGAAAGAGCTGAGTTATAGGTTAGTTCTATCTTTAATTTTTTCAATAGTTTTCAAACTGATTTCCATTTGAGTATATTAGTTCACACACACATACACATCAATAGTGAATGAGGCTTCCTTTCTCTCCACATCCTCACTAACATTTCTTGTCAGATTAGTTGATGACAGCCATTTTGCCTGGGGTGAGGCAGTATTTAAAAGTAGTTTTAATTTTATGTCCGTGATGGCATTTTAAGAATCCTGAACACTTTTTTTTTATTGCCATATTCATTGGCCATTTGTGTTTCTGTCTTCTCAAAGTGTCTGTTCAGTTTATTTTCCTATTTGTTGTTTGGCAGTTTTGTTTCCTTGGTATTTAGTTTCTGTAATTCTTGGTAAATTTGAGATATGAGCTCCTATCCAGTGTGTTGCTGGTACAGATTCTCTCCCATTCTGTAGGTGTCTGTGCTCGGCTGATTGTTCCCTTTGGTGTACAGAAACGTTTTCTCATGTAGTCCCACCTGTTGATACATGGGGTTAGTTCCTGAGTGTTGGTGTTCTTTCTGTTCAATAAGTTCTTGCCCCTCCTAGTAGCCTCATGGGTATATTTTGATTTTCAGTGTTTCTGGTTTTAAATGAGATTCTTGATCCATTTTGAATGGAGTTTTGTACAAACTGAAAAATAAAAATTTAATTTTATTCTCTTACTTGATCTAGTTTTGCCAACACCATTTGTTGAAAAGGCCATATTTTTGTCAAATATTAAGTAGGTATAGATTTATAGTTTTCTTTCTGTATACTCTATCTTATTCTGTCCTTTTTTCTGATTTTTTGACTATACCAAGCTGATAGCTATACAAGGTAATACCAAAAATCCTTACCTATAGCACTTCCTTTTATTCTTTCCTTCCAAGATTGTTTTTGGGGGCAAATATCCCACATGAATTTATGACCTGTAATTTTAAAATATTTTCACTTTGACACATTAACAACAACAAAAAAATCTGTTGATGCCCATTTAGTGTAGAGGATGGACTGTATCCTTATATCTTATTGCGTGAGGGCTATCTGCGGAGTCTGTAACACTTCCTTGGGTCATGGTTATAAATACGCATATTGAAATATGTGAAAAAATTAAAAAAAAAAGAAATACGTGGAAAAATTGTCAAAAGTGTCTTATCAATGTGTGGAGTTAAAAGAGACTTACATCTTAGTTCTTAATCATAAATAATACTTGGTTCCTACTAGTACAGATTTAAGCACACTGTAGAGTGCTGATCATGGTAAGCATGTGTGCCTTGATTGTGCCCTGGAACTGATGTTTCTGAGTGTAGACTCAGATTGTAGTCTATTTGTATTTCTCTTTGATGTTCAACATGATTGTGGTGATGTGTCCATGTGTTTGTTGATACTTCACATCTGTTTGTTTTAGGAGAATTGCTGCTCACATCACTCACTTGGTTAGGAAGCTCAGTGGTAACTTCCGAAAGTAGAGAGCAGGTTTTTTGTTGTTTTTTTTTTTTTTAATTTTTAATTTTCTTTTTTTGCCCCAAACAACATCCGACCATGTAAAACATTTGGGCTTGGACTCATTGGGTAGTATTATGTATAATGCATCAGTAAAAATGTCTTGAGGGCATTGACTGGTAGGTGTCCATTCGCTATTACATTTGATAGAGAAGGGCTTCCCCTGATTGCTTTGCTCTAGTCACTTTTTGTTTGGATGTCAGCTCTCCGTGCCTGTCCTGAAGCTGCAGTGTTCTAAAATTGTTATTTGTCAATGGTGACTTTTGTATATTAGGAAAATCCTAGATTATATCAAAAGTAGCTGATATAAATTTTTTCTATCTGCTTGTTAATAACCCAAATATTCTTATAAAATTAATTCCATAGACTACTTGACTTTATATGTTAGTGTTAAAATTATCAGTATTCAATGTTGTTACAATCTTTGCTATTGTGGGAAAAAACCAAAACTCTGTGCTTAACAGTCAGTTATAAGTTCTGCTTACTGTACTTACCCCTTTGCTATTTAATGCTGTGGCATTGGACCTGGAATTTAAAAGTCACACCGGAGCCTGTTAGAATAGAATCATGTAAGGCCCAAGTATAGACAGAATTGATTCAGTGTCAGTTTTCTATTATGATCTTCAGGCACGGCATTTCAAAGCACATTTCCTCATCCCAAATTTTCGTACTAAATGTACACTGTAATCCTGTAGGGCATAAATATTGCATTCATAACATAGAGATAAATATATCTAATCCTTAAATGTATGTCTTGTTTCATGTATAGTACTTGTAAACCTGTTCTGTCATTCTGTTGTCACAGAGTTAGAACATTGATTATAGAATGTGACTATATTGGAAATCATCTTTTTGTTGTTGTTATTTTTTATTTTTTGATGATAACTGTTTTCATTCATCTACATCCTGTGTCCTTATATCCAGTATTCTGCCCTGTAGCACATGGTCAAAATGTAACTTTCTGTTTCAGGGTCTGTTGACATTCAGTGATGTGACTGTGGACTTCCCCCAGGAGGAGTGGGAATGTCTGGACTCTGCTCAGAGGGCTCTGTACATTGACGTGATGTTGGAGAATTACAGAAACCTGGTCTCTGTGGGTGAGGACACTTTGCTTGTAGAATTCATAACTCATCCTTTGTATGTACTGACTTTATGGGTTGTAAACTCTATTAAGCCAACATGCAAAAAACAGAAAACTAGGGAAAGTTTGGTAGTAAAAAAGAACTTTTTCAAGAGGCCCACTTACGCAAGCAAGACAGACAGAGGATGCCACTACCATGAACAAGTACATGGTAGAGAGATAGGAGACAAAGAGAAGCAAAGTGGTTTGTGTGCTTGAGGAGGGGCAAAACTGACGCATGATGGCCATGACACGAGAGGCCTGCGCTACCCCTGAGGCCATGGACACGAGAGGCCTGCGCTACCCCTGAGGCCATGGACACGAGAGGCCTGCGCTACCCCCTGAGGCCATGGACACGAGAGGCCTGCGCTACCCCTGAGGCCATGGTCGTGTCTGGGCCATGCTTCCTCTGAAGGCCATTTCTGGGTCCATGGTTCTACTCCAGCAGAAGTCTACATCTGTAGCCCGTGTTACCACCAAAGTCCTTACAGATGTCCAATGTCTGGGCCTTGTGCCTTATTGCAGCCAAATTATGGTGACTTACTACTATTACAGTATACAATTTTATTTGACTGTGTTGACGTCAGGTTGGAATAATTTTACAAATAAGTCTAAGGTGAGTCCATGAAGTAGCAGTGTTCTGTAATTGTCTTCCTTGAATGTATATCTATTACATTCTTCATTGTGTTGGTGGAGAATATACAAACATCCTAAGAGTCAGTGTACAGAGTAGACTTGAGAATGACCATATAGAAAGTTAAGAAACACAGCAGTGTACGGAGCTCAGACAATGGAGGATAGAAATGAGCAATAGCTGCCCATGAAAGCCCTACATCAAATAATCTAGAACCTTGGCTATCTGAGAAAATACTTGCTTTGCATCCATTACTTTTGAAGAATTTAATGCCTTAAAAAAAAAAAAAAAAGGAAAGAAAGAAAAGAAGCAAATCCTTTTTTGCTTTCAGGTTGACTTATCCTAAAAGAAAATTTAGGAGACAGTCATTTAATCTTGGAACAAATCCTATTAATTTGACTTGTACTCATTTTCAGAAAACTACTGCATATGTGATACAGTCCATCAACATGTGAAGACTGAAAAGGAATCTTGTCAGTGTAATGAGCTTGGTAAAGTGCTTCAAGAACCCTCCAAATGTGCACTCTATGAAAGTAGTGAAGCTAGAGAAAACTCTAATAACTCCAGCTACAGTAATCACAGGGATGCCTCTACTGACTCATCAAACACAGATCCATTTAAAAGTATGCACACTGGAGAAGAACATCGCACATCTAAAGACTGTGAGAAAGCGTTAACTTTATGTTCCAACATCACTCAAGATCAGAGACACGACCCTGCAAAGAAAGAACAGAGACAGGAAGAATATGATGACCATTTCACCTCTACATACAGTCTCATGCAACAAACAAACTTCATTGGAGAGAAACCATATCAGTGTGGGAAATGCAGGAAATTCTTCAGTACCCCCTCAAGCTTCTCTGTACATCAGAGAATTCATACTGGAGAGAAACCCTACAAGTGTCAGGTTTGTGACAAATCCTTTACCCAGTGCAACAATCTTAAAACACATCAAAGACTTCATACTGGGGAGAAGCCTTACAAATGCAAAGAATGTGGAAAGTCATTTCCTCAGTTGTCAGCACTTAGAAGCCATCAGAAACTGCACACTGGAGAGAAGCCTTACAAGTGTAAGGAGTGTGACAAATCCTTTGCACACTGTTCCAGTTTTAGGAGGCATCAGAAAATCCATACTGCTAAGGAACTTTATACTTGTCAAGAGTGTGGCAAGATCTCACATCACCTTTCACACTTTAAAAGGCATTTCAAACTCCATACTGGAAAGAAGCATTACAAATGCAACGAGTGTGATAAGTCCTTTACCCACTATTCATCGTTTAGAAGGCATCAGAAAACTCACTCTCTAGAGAAATTTTACAAATGCAAAGAATGTGATAAGTCCTTTCTTGAATTATCACATTTTCAAAGGCATTACAGAATCCATACTGGAGAGAAACCTTACCAATGTGAGGTATGTGACAAATCCTTTACTGTGAATTCAACTCTTAAAACACATCAGAAAATTCATACTGGAGAGAAACCATACAAATGTATGGAATGTGACAAATCCTTTACCAAGTGTTCACATCTTAGAAGACATCAGAGTGTTCATACTGGAGAGAAACCTTACCGATGTAAGGAATGTGACAAATCTTTTACTGAATGTTCAACTCTTAGAGAACATCAGAAAATTCATACTGGAGAGAAACCTTATAAATGTAGAGAATGTAACAAATCCTTTATCCAGCGTTCAAATCTTAGAATACATCACAGAGTTCATACTGGAGAGAGACCTTACAAATGTAAGGAATGTGGCAAATCTTTTACTAAGTGTTCAACTCTTCACACACATCAGAAAATTCATACTGGAGAGAAACCTTACAAATGTATGGAATGTGACAAATCCTTTACCCAAGACTCACATCTTAAAACACATCAGAGAGTTCATACTGGAGAGAGACCTTACAGGTGTGCGGAATGTGACAAATCTTTTACTAGGTGTTCCTACCTTAGAGCACATCAGAAACTTCATACTGGAGAGAAACCTTACAAATGTATGGAATGTGACAAATCCTTTATGCAGATTTCAAATCTTAGAAGACATCAGAAACTTCACACTGGAGAGAAACCTTACAAATGCAAAGACTGTGACATGTCCTTTACACAGATTTCAAATCTTAGAAGACATCAGAAAATTCATACTGGAGAAAAACATACCGTTGTAGATAATGTGACATAACCTTTATCTGGTATTTCCTGCTTACACTTTACAACAATATTAATAATAGAACCATAAACAAACAAACTTGTGAAAGCCTTTAATGAAGGTTTAAATCTTAAAAATATAAGTTTATATTAAAATAAAATGCCATAAGTGTAACTGCAGGGAAAGCATTTATTTCTTTTAATGTGTATAAGTGCCATGTCTGCAAGTATATTTGTGCTCTATGTGTTTGCCTGGTACAAGTAGAAGCCAGAAAAGAGCATCAGGTTCCCTGAAGATGGTAGTACAGACAATTCTACATAGCTGTTTGGATGTTGGGAATTAAAACGCTGATTCTCTGGAAGAGCAATTAATGCTCTTAACCACTGAGTCATCTCTCCCACCCCTGGGAAAAGCTACAATAACAACAACAAAATCATTTATCTTATTCAACATCTACACATTCACAATAGTGCCAGGTGAGATGGTGTACACGTTTAATCCCAGTACTCAAGACGGAGGCAAGGTCTCTGTGAGTCCAGAGCCCTCCTGGTCTACGTAGTGAGTTCCAGGACTGCCATAACTACATCAACCCAGTCTCAAAAAATAAAAATAAAAATTATAATAAGGACAAATTGTAGCAACTATATATATATAACAAAGACCTCTAATTGTTTTATACATCACTAAGTTCATATTTCTGAGAAACCATGTAAAGATATACCATATATAATCCCCGTGTCTTACTGTTCATTGAAAATTATATCTCCAAATATATTGAATTTGACACATCCTTTACAAAATAGTGCTGAAATTGCAGAGATAAAAGAAAATTCATCATAAAAGAAAATGCTCTAATAAATAAATTCTCATCTTTTATTCACCTCCAAAATCTTCATAGTAGAGTCAGATGTTACAAATGCCAAAAATGAAACAAACTGCAAAGATATAGACTGAATGTGATATCATTGGAATAATCACACACAGCTTAGAAGTCTCCGGCACGGTGATGCATGCCTTTTAGCCCAGCACTCTAGACACAGCCAGGTGCATCTGTGAGTTTGCAGCCAGCCTTGTCTGCAGTACAAATTCCAAGTCAGCCAGGGTTACACAGAGAAACCCCAGACTCAGGGAAGGAAGGAACGAACAGAGAAAAAGCAATTCATTTTAAATTATGGATAGGGAAGTATTTACATTCAAAATAATAAAGCTGCCACTAACAGGCATTAGATCCCCATGGTGTTAAGGGGACTCCGGGACCCTCCATCGGTCATGATGAGATGGTAATTGCCCCATGCTTCCACGGTTGCTTATTCTGAGTACCTTTGTGAACAGTTACAAGTCTCTTGTATTACCCACTACCAACTTTTAAGAGGAGACTTTTTTTTCACCAAGGTTAAGAATAGTACCAATTGATAATTACAAAACAAATATTTAGATGGCAGGTTAGCAACATGATTGTTAACAAAACAGTAGGTTCTTTCCTTGGATCTCTACTTACAAAGCTTTGTTTTTAACCATGGTATGAATTCCTCTATGAAGCAGGCCTTGAATTCATTCAAAAGAGGTTAGTTACATCGATACACAATGGTGCCACTGTTGTACCAGTGCGCACATCTTGGCTAGTGGGTTGATATTTATAAGATGCGTGGTCCACGGGTAAGTAAGACCATGGCATCATTTTCCTGCTACCAGCCTGCTCAAGAACTTGCAGTGCCACATAAGCTAGCCAGTTGGGAGAGTTCAAGATTGCTTGTCTTATCCTGCAACCAAAGTGTTTCATGTCTTCAGCAACACCACGTGCTTAGGATGGCCATGCAAGAGGACTGGCAATGACCTGGTTTTTGGGGAGAGGGTGGATGGGAGGGGTTGGGGTTTCCTCTGGGGCCTCCATGACCAGAAAGTCGTAGGCAGATACCTAGTAGCTGGTACAGAGAGTTCCATTTAATAGCCTTAGCGTCTGGGAGCAGCATTATTTACCCATGTGTGATGACACTGTTCAAACTCTTTAAAATCGTATTTTGTATTAACTTGTAAGTTGGTGGGAAATCATAAAGCTTCAAACCTCCTTTTTGATTAATCTACCCACTCATCCTTCTTCCTTCCTGCCCCATCCCAAATTAACACTTAGCATACATTATCCAATGCCTCATTCTTTTATAGCACATGTGAGATATATATCCCCTCTTGCTATGTTTTTTACTTGAGATGCAAAATAATACGGTCCCATGTAGCTTCCTCCTGAACAGTTCATTTGAGTTGAACTTTTAGCAGCCCGTCTACTCCCCACTATTCTACTACATATTTGAATCATTATGCACCTCACATTCCCACTATCTACTTTGATATCACCTATCTACTATCTACCCTCTCTTGTATCTCTCCACTACTGGTCCATTTCTAGCTTCCTGACTTCTACATGAAATTTTAACAGAACACACATCAATCATCTACTTTGATACCATTTCCTAGATAGTGTGAATAAAGCAGCAGTGTATATGATGGGCAACAGCTCATTGGTAAGATGAAAAATCCTTGCAGCTCGTGTCTGGGAGTGGTTGTTGTATATCAACTTCCTCTTATACCCTTCCAACTTGGAGGAAGCTCCTTAAAACAGGATGATAAAGCAGAACAGAAGGGAGCAGAATTCTGTAATGGAATGTGATAGATTCAATCCTGCAGAGAAGCTCCTGAAGCTCAGAAATAGATGACTTAATAGCTTCAGGAAGTCCCAGAAACCGGCAGGATACACTAGGACCCTCCTTCCTCAAGCATATATAATTGCTAAGCACTGCTGACACTGTCAGACAAGCTGAGCTGCACAGAAGATGCTCACCCATGAGGCAGACACCAGGCAAGCTGCCTGGACCAGACAAGATAAGCTGCCTGGAGGAGGCAATGAGTGGCTTGAAAGACACTTCCACCCTCCGGTGAGCTGAATTCAAGCTGTGCAGTGATCCCCAGGTTTCCAGTTTCATTAGCCATCACCCTCACAGCCTGGTGTAGCTCTCACCCATATTTTTGTAAGGCATCCCAGTAAAACTGGTCCACTGGAATTTGGAGATAACTCAGTGGTTAAGACACTGTCTTCTTCAGAAGACTCACTTTGAGTTCCCAGCACCCTCACATGGACCCTCAATCTGAAACCTTAACTCCAGGGCATCCAGTGTCCCCCTTAGGCAACCCTTCTATTACTAGAAACACGTATGGCTCGTAGACATACATGCAGACAAAATACCCCCACAAAAGAAACCACATTGGTTCATCAAGTTGGACTTTGTTCCTCAACACTGATTTGTCATTTATTTCTTATCTGTGATAAGTAGATGGTTGTCTTTGTCTCTACAGGAGTAGTGCCACAGGTCAGTTCTGTAATTGTGTCACACAGATGGTTTCCTTTTTCTGTCTCTGTCTGTCTTTAGAACATATACAGTGACTTTCAAGGTTTCTTTAGTTCTCCCACAGCAGTATTTGGCCTCCTCTCCCCACGTGTATACCAACGTAGTTCCACGTGTATGCCAATGTTAGTTATTTCTATTCCTGATGGTGGTCCACTGAGCCTAGGGGCAACAAGATAGCTTAAAGGAGCCGTGTCTGCATTTCGTTGGTAGGTTTAGAAACTTGTTTGTTTTACTTTTTCTTTGGGTTTGTTGATAATTTTGTTTGTTCATTTGTTTTATTTTTATTCTATTTTTTTGTACTTTGAAACTTTTGAGATAATAGCATAATTACATGATCCTTTTCACTTTCTTCCTGCCAAATCCTCCCATATATTCTTTCCTTCTCTCTCATGGGCGCTCATTTCATTAATTGTTATTGTAGGTGTAACTGTATATGTATAATATTATATATGTGTATATAATAGATGTATAATTGATAAACATATTCCTAAATATAACCTACTCTGTCCATATCATGTTACTTTTATATCTTTTTCAATTAATTGGTGTGCTCGTTCCTGGAGGATTCTCCTGCTGCCAGCATTTGGCAGTTGCCAGTAGTTCTGTGGATGGTTGAGGTTCTGTGGGCTTTTTCTCATCCACTTTGGCATATCCATTGTTGTCCTGGTTCAGTTCCTGTTTGGGCGGTCATGTTTGTGAGGTTTTTTGCTTCTGGCATGACTAGGAGAAACAATCTCCCAGCAAACTTTCTAATCTTCTGGCTCTTACAATTTTTCTACCCCATCTTCAAAATATTCCTTGAGCCTTAGGTACAGGAATGTTTTGGAGACTGATCCGTTGTGTGGGGGCTTCACAAGTCTTCGTTTTTATAGTGGTAGATTTTTGTAGTTGTCTCTGCCTGTTACAAAGAGAAGTTTCTTTGATGAGGGAAGAAGACTACATTTATTTGTGGGTACAAGGAAAAATGTTTAGATTATGCTGATTTAGGAAAGTGGGTTCTCCTCCACAATTCTTGACTTCACCAGTACTGAGTAGTTAGCTAGGTTTCCAGAGCCAGTCACACTTTCCCTTTTGTTTAGAGTTTCTTAAGTTTTGTTAGAAAGCTGTTAGTTTCCACTCCTGCACCTTCCCAAGATGACTATTGATGTGGTTCATAGGCATCATAACTGGGTAGGGCTGTTCATTAGATTCCCCAAGCTTGCGTGGTACCATAAATGCTATTTCTCAGGGAGGAGTTGGCTTTCATTTGAGACAGATGTCTCTGTGTATTGCTAGCTGTCCTAGACTCCCTAGGTACACAAGGCTGGTCTTGAACTCAGAGTTCTCCTTACTTCTACCTCCTGAAAGCTGGGATTAAAGGTTTTCATGACCTTGCCCGACTATAGATAACTTTTTATTTTCATGTCTTGACAATTACCCAAGTTAACAGCATAGCCTACTTGGTAGTCATTTGCTTTGTGACCACCGAAATTAACCAGAGCCATCTGTGAAACTGTAGGGTTGGAGCTGTATGTTGGAGCTTGATAGGTTCAGCAGTGATTTTTCTCCTTCTAAAATCTACCTATACCCAACATCTGAGAGTTAAAGGGTGGGATGTTCCCTTTCCTAGACTGATTGTGGTCTTCTGTGAGACCAATACAGGTAAGTACCATTGTTTTTGGTTACTGATTATAACAGGCTTAAGGAATCTAGCCCTTCATCCTCTTTCCCTTATTTCCTTTCCACCCCTTCTTCCTCAGTATTCCTAAAGACATAGATGAGATGTTGTGACTGACTTTTTAGGGTTAGAACCATAAACCTTATTTTCTACATCAAGAAGAAGAAAAAAAATAATTTTGTATTTTATGTTAAAACACCTTTAGCATGAGTCACAGAAGATAAACTTGCTTCTGAGTTAGTGAAATGACAAGACCACCATCTTTAGTGGTGAAAGCACTTCAGCAGCATGAATTCAGCCCTGGGCTCTTAGCAGTTGGGTTGACCATTGACTTTTTGGGACAGTGTAGAGAGCCATTGTACTGAGGTACTTTTACTCTGACTTAAAAGGGATTATTGGAATAAATGGGGGCAACTAGTTTTCTACTGGAAGCCCTCTCAGACAGATTACATGTGTAGTGTGTTGGTTTATTAATTTTCTTTCAGTCTTCACTACCCGCTCAGGAACTGTTCAATTCTCTACAGAGCTTTTATGGTCATAAAAATCGGATTAAACAAATAGCAAGATGTTTTGTCTGTCTATCTTGAATGTATAACTTTACCATGTTCAATATGTCTTGGTTATAGATTATTGGTCATTGGGTGTGTTTAAAATCTGTAACATAAAGTTAACTTACTTAAAACCTAGGGTTGGAACCATTCCAAACAAATGGACATTACTCATGTCCTAGAATTCGGAAAACTAAAATATGTTCAGGTAACAATTGATACTTTCTCAGGATTTATCATGGCAACTCCCTTAGAGGGAAGATCCAACAAATGACATTATAAGTCATTGCTTAAAATGTTTTGCTACAATTGGTATTCCTTCCATTGTAAAGACTGATAATGGCACTGCATATATTAGTCAACCTTTTCAGCGTTTTTCTGCACAGATGAATATCTCATAAAAACAGGTATTCCATATAATCCTCAAGGCCAAAGAATTGTGGAGCATGCCCATGAATTTCTTAAGAATCAATTGTAAAAAATAAAAAGGGGAGTCATATCCCCCAATCTTAATTGTGCTCTCTTTATTTAAAATTTTTTGACTATGGATATATAAGGCCGTTCTGCAGCTGATTGATTGTGGCACCCTAATACCAAAGATATTTATTCCCAAGTGAAATGGAAAGATCCAATCACTGGAATACAGCAGGGCCCCAACCCTGTATTAATATGAGAAAGAGGGCATGTTTGTGTTTTTCGGCAGGACGCAGAAGGAGCCAGGTGGATCCCAGAGAGGCTGGTACAATTTGCAGGAGATGTTCCCTGGAAAGAGGATGTTCCTGCTGCTGACCATGGAGAATTCTGTGCTGATGGTGAAGGGAAAGCTGCATTGGGCTTATGCTCCTGACCCACCTTTGATTCATTCTGCTCCTGGGAGAAGATGTCATGCAGAGAAACCTCTTAGATACAATGTTACTGGACTTGGTTGATCTGATAATCAGGACAATGAAGCTGGTGTTATAGGCAGTTGTAACCTACTGTGTGTGTGTGTGTGTGTGTGTGTGTGGTGAGACTTGAACCCTGGACTTCTGGGAGAGCAACCAGTGCTCTTAACCACTAAGCCATCTCTCTAGACTCTTGAAAAGCTGTGATAAAACATTCATCTTGTTTAACATTCAAAAATTTATAATATGGGCATGGGATGCAAAGTACCTAACCTGTGATTGATAACAAAAAATAAAAAAAAATAAAAAGAGGACTTCAGTAGGACAGGACTACAGATAGTGTCATTAGCGAGGGCCTTAGTTTGGCAATTCCTTATGTTTAAATTTTTATAAAATATATGTCATCTCACAAGATTTTTCATTTTATAGTCATTAAAGAACGTGTTGTTTCTTCAAGGTCTAATTGACAGTTTTACATGCTGTGGTTTAAGAGAGTTTCTTGTGTCCAATAAAAGTTTATTAAATAGATAAAAAAAAATTTATAATAATTCCAGGCATAGTGGTGCTCACCTTGAATTAGAACACTCAGGACACAGAGGCAGGGGGATTTCTGTGAGTTTTATCCTGATCTACATAATGAGTTCAAGGACAGACAAGACTATATAAACCCTGCATCAAAAAAAATTTATAAGATCTACAAAATAAGTTACCTAGAGAAACTCTGTCAAAAAAAATTAGTCTGTCTTGTAGCCAAAGTGTGTGATGTCTTCAGCAACGCCATGTACTTGTGTGGCCAACAAGAGCACTGGCAAAGTCGTGCTTTGTTTTGGGACCTCCCTGAGGAGGAAGTTATAGTCAGATGGCTAGTACCTGGTACAGAGCGTTCCATTTAACAGCCCTGGAGTCCAGGAGCAGCATTATTTACCCATGTGAGATACCTCTGTTCAAAGTTTATATTTTAATTTACTATTAAACTTGTAAGATAGTAGGATTTCATAAGGCTCCTTCATGCAGCCTCACTTTTGGTTAGCACACTATTTTAGCCTTTTTTTTTTTTGACAGAAATTTTTTT
>CM053762.1:5570901-5589238 GCA_028658305.1 Pachyuromys duprasi | reverse complement strand
TTTTTTTTTTTTTTTTTTTGTAAACACAGAGCGGCCCACCCACTTTATGTCTGCCAGCCTTGTACTCAGCTCCAGCCGGGAGGCTGGCCTTGATCTGCTCTCCACAGCCTCCGCACAAGCTTGCTGCCAGCCTACACCAGATCGGGGTGTACTAGGAAGATGCACCCCTGTAGCTGACCCCCACGGGGAGTTCTGAACCCTAAAGATGAAAGGCAGGCAGCCTAACACCTAGACTTTGACTACCAGCTTCTGGGCTACACACTTCACACCCAACCACAACAGGCTAAATTCAGAAGCCAGAGTCCCATCGCCAGCACACAAACATGACAAGCCCAGACCAAATACTGCAGTTGTGACTTGGGGAGAGACATTTCAGTTACTTGGATTTTGAAAAGAAATAGCTGTCTCAGGAAGTCAGTGGTCAGCCCATTGTTAACAGCCCAGGGCTGAATTCATGCCGCGCCCTATACTCCCTACTCTTCGCCTGTGGTTTAACTCAGAAACAAGTGTTCTATGATTTATACTAAAGGTGCTTTGAGAGGGAAAAAAAAACCCAAAACAAACATGAATCTCTTTTCCTTCCTTCCTTCCATTCTTTCTCTTTTTCTTTCTTTCTTTCCTTCCCTCCTTCTTTCCTTCCTTCCTTCCTTCCTTTCTTTCTTTTTTTCTTTCTTTCTTGTTTTCTTTCCTTCTTTCTTCTTGCTAGTGGCGTGGTGAATGAAGAGACTCTTAGTTGTCCCAGACGCAGAAAATAAGTATGGTATGTGGTCCCAAACCTAAAAAAAAGTCATGTACACCATCCCTGGGAACATTGAAGAAGAGGTTAGTAGGAATAAGAAGGAAAAGTGGAGGAAAGCCATTCTCCACACTCCATACAGCTTTTGTAACCGGTAAACAACAGTTACTTTATAAACCTGCACTGGCTTCACACAAGACTGCAATCAGTCTAGGAAAGAGCCCAGCTCACTTAACCTCTCATATGCTGGCTATGCATAGATATAAGGAGAAGAATATTACCTTTAGCTTTTATCCTCTGCTGAGCTCAACAGGCTCCAACACATAGCTCCAAAGTCACAGTTTCATACTTGGCTCTGGTTAATCTCAGTTGGTCCCAGGTAATATGAATAGATATGAAAACAATAGAGTGCTTTTTACAATTGTGGACCAGAGGCAGGAAGAGAGAGCAGGCTGAATTTGAGGTGTGCACACAAGAGCCACACACAAGCACACACACATTGTGCGTGCATATACATTCATATATGACTTTGAAATAGCTAATTAGAGAAAAATTGAGGTCATTCATTCATTCATTCATTCATTCGAGACATGGTTTCTTTGAGGAACCTTGTGATTAAAAGATGTATGGTATCATGTTCCACTCAATTTTTTTTTCCTTTTGGGTTTTTTGAGACCAGGTTTCTCTATGTGTAACCCTGGATGTCCTGGAGTGCACTTTGTAGACCAGGCTACCCTTGAACAGAGATAGGCATGCTTCTGCCTCCCAAGTGCTGGGATTAAAAGTGTGGGCCACATGCCCTAGTTCTTTTTTTTTTTTTTTTAAATAATGACCGCATCAGTCTTTAGTTTCTTTTTTGTTGCATCAGTATCTGGTCGGATTTCTTCCTTCCTTTCTTTTTTTCTTTCTTTCTTTCTTTCTTTCTCTCTCTTTTTTTTTTTTTTTTTTTTGAGACAGACTGGTCTTGAACTCACTGAGATCAGACTACTCTGGAATATATATATATAGCTTTGCTGTTCTCCTTTGAGGTTCTGAGTAGAATTCTGTCATTCTGGTCATGGGGTTATTTTAAGGTGGCATTTTATAGTTGCTTCAGTCGCATTGCTATTTGTAGTCTTGCTTATATCATTTATTTCATGTTGTTTAAGTTTGGTATCTTAAATGCAGCTGGAAACTCATCTATTTCAATTAGAGTAATACAGTTTAGTGCAATACAAGTCTTTAATGTGAGAAATCATAAGATCCCCTTTTTCACTCATGACTATAAAGGAGGTTTTGCCTTTACCTACTTTATCAATTGTGTCATTATCAAGACATAACAAGCTGGGCTATGGTAGTACGTTCCTTTAATCCCAGCACGCTAGAGGCAGACGCAGGCAAATCTCTGTGAGTTCAATGCCAGCCTGGTCTACAGAGAGTTTCAGGTCAGCTAATGTTACATGCTGAAACCCTTTCTCTACAAAGACATGATAACAAAAGTTGTGTTTAATTGGGCAAGGTCATGCAAGCCTTCAAAACCAGCACTCGGGAGGCAGAAGCAAGAGAAGTCTGAGTTCAAGGTCAGCCAGGTCTACATAGAGAGTCTAGGACAGCTGGAAATACTGAGAGACCCAGTTCAAAATAAAACAGACTCCCCACAAGGCATACCTTTTGTTGGGACCAAACAAAATGAGACAGACCCCATGTACTGCCATTTTGCTTTCAGACTACATTTTGACCATAAGATGAAATTAAGTTCCCGGCTTTGGCTTTCCAGGTGGCTACCATCTTTCCTCTCCTTCTCCGCCACCGCCCCAACATAATGAATGTTCTTAACCAGGGTAAGAACAAATGATTCCGACTTATGAAAAGTTGTAACTGTGCCTTGGCATAGATGCTTATGTGCTTTATGAATTTTCGGGTGATTCTGATTAATGAAACATTGTGACCGTATCTTGGCACAGATATTTATGGGCCTTATGATTTTTCTGCTTAAACAGTTCCTAGAATGAACGTTCTGGGATGTAGTCATCTCCCTAATCTGACTAGTTAGTTTCTGCTGCCTAATTCAAATAAAGATCTTGCTTTGCCAGGCTCTTGTAACTGCTTGGATTTTTTTTTCCAACCCAACACATTTATGGTACTAGAAGCACCATGCAAGCTTCCTAAGGAGTAAATCAACCAATAGTCCTCCCCAGCTATGATGCCTGCAAACCACACAATGATCAGCATGGCAGGATAACCCTAAGGAAGTAGAAAGCTCCCCTGGGTGGTAACCAATGCATCTGTAATTGGACTTTAGACACTCTTAACAGAAGAAAAAACATAAGTGACCTAGGTTAAGTACTCAACTGTGATGAAGTCATAAATCTTGGAGGAGATACAACAACCACCACTTCACTAAACCAGCATGATCCACAACAAAAGTCCAACCATTTCCCTTGAACCCACAGATAACCTTAGTCTTCATCCTTCATAAAAAAAAAAATCTCTTCTCAACACATAGAGCCCACTGTGAAAAACCACATAGATCACATGCAGAGCTCTGGAGCGCATGCTCAATGGATACACCTATTAAAAACTCCTGCATCTAAGACTCAAGTTATATGTTTGAAGAGGGGGTAGAAAGATTGTAGGAGCCAGAGGATGAGGAAATGTGCTGTGGGAGTGTGTCTCCTGATGTATTCCTCAGGGCTCTCTAGAGTGACTAAACTTATAGAATGAGTCCACCAGCCCCTCACTGGAATAATTTACAGGGCACAGTCCAGCTAATCCAACAATGGCTGGCTGTGAACAAAAAGTCCAAAAATCCAGTAACTGCTCAGTCCACAAGGCTCTGCTGGTCTTCAGTATATGCTGGAATTTCAGGTCAGCAGCGAATGGCTGGAGGGCAAATCGCTGTCTCCTATATGTCTCTTTTAATATTACAGCCTTTTTGTTTGTTTGTTTGTTGGAGACCGGATTTCTCTGTGTAGCCTTAGCTGGCCTCAAACTCATAGAGATCGCCTCCCCCTGCTTCTCTGAGTGCTGGGATTACAGGCATGCACCACTATGCCCAGCATGTTACAGCTTCTCCTGTGTGTGTGAAGATGTTCTTTTTTCTTTTTAATTGAAAGTTTTATTTATTTATTCACTTTACATCTCAATTGTAGCATCTCTCCTCTCTTCCCCAAACCTCCCCTCAGCCCCTCCCTCAGCCCCTTATCCCTCCTCCCTTGCCCCTCAGAAAAGGGGAGCTCCCTTTCCCCCCAGCCGCTCCAGTCTCGTCAGGACTGTGTACTTCCTCATTCGCAGGGTCCTGACGAGGCAGCCACTCCAGGGTGAAGTGATAGAGAGGCATGCAAGAGAGGCCATGTCTGAGAGAGCCCCCATCCTCTTTCCGGGGGACCCATATTGGGGCTAAGCTGCTCATTGGGTATACGTGTGTAGAGGGTCTAGGTCCAGTCCATGCCTGGTCCTTGGTTGGTCCTTCAGTCCGCAAGCTCCTCTGGGACCGGGTGAGTCGGGGCTGTTGGTCTTCTTGTGGGAGATCTTGTTTCCTCTGGGCCGTTCTATCTTCCACCCCACTATTCTACAAGGTTCCCTACGGTAACGTTTAGGTTAAATTTTACTTGGCATTATGCTAAAAGTAATAAAGGTGCATTTGAACAATCTATTTGAAGGGTTAACACAACATAATATTGCATATATTCAGATAAAAACTTTAGGTATTAAAGGTGTGCCATTTCCAACCAAAGTAATAAAGAATGCTTTAAAAGTAATATGTAATAATAAATCATGTCTACTGGTCCTAAAATAGTTGTGAAGGAATTTTATAAGTGAGACAAAAGCTTGGCTGACTTGATCATTCATATCTGCTAATTTTGTTAAATTCTTAGTCCTCAACATTTGCCTTATCACAACCAATGTGGCTCATGATTTAGCTTTGGTAAGTGAAATCTATTGAGAAAATCGTCTGTTTCCTTTAGGTTTTCGAATGTTGTGGAACACAGGCTTTTGAAGTAAGACCTAATGATTCTTTGTATTTCTTCAGGATCTGCTGTCATGTCAACCTTTTCATTTCCGATTTTGTTAATTTGGATACTGTCTCTCTGCTTTTTAGTTAGTTTGTCTGGGGGTCTGTCTATCTTGTTGATTCTTTGTATTCTCTTTGTTTCTAAGTTATGGATTTCATTCCTGAGTTTATGTCTTGCCTCCTCCTCCTCTTAGCTGTGTTTGCTTCTTTTTGTTCTAGAGCTTTTAGGCGTGCTCTTAAATTGCTAGTATGAGAACTCTCCAATTTCTTTATGAAGGCACTTAGCACTGCTTTCATTGTGTCCCATAAGTTTGGATATGCTATGCCTTCATCTTCATTGAATTCTAGAAAGTTTTTAATTTTTTTTTCTTTATTTCTTCCCTGACCCAGTGGTCATTGAGTAGTGAGTTTTTCAGTTTCCATGTGCTAATAGGCTTTCTGTTGTTTCTAAGTTCCAGCTTTAATCCATGGTGCTTTTATAAAATACAAGGAGCTGCTTCAATCTTCTTGTATGTGTTGAAATTTGCTTTGTGACCAAGTATATGGTCAGTTTTGGAGAAGATTTCTGTGAGGTGCTGAGAAGAAGGTATATTCTTTTGTGTTTGGGTGAAATGTTGTGTAGATACGTTAGGTCCATTTGATTCATGATGTCTGTTAGTTTCATTATTACTCTGTTATTCTTCATTAAGTCTACCACTATTAATGTGTGGGTCTTGGGGTGTGACTTAAACTTTGGTAATGTTTCTTTTACAAATGTGGGTGCCCTTGTGTTTGGGGTACAGATGTTCAGAACTGAGATGTCATCTCGGTGTATTTTTCCTTTGATGAGTATGAAGTGCCCTTCCCCATCTCTTTTCATTAATTTTGGTTGAAAGTCTACTTTATTAGATACTAGAATGGCTATTCCAGCTTGCTTCTTGGGTCCATTTGCTTGGACAACCTTTTTCCAGGCCTTTAGTATGAGGTAATATTTCTTTATTGTTGAGGTGTGTTTATTGTATGCAGCAGATTAATGGATTCTGTTTTTGCATCCATTCTGTCAGCTTGTGTCTTCTTTTTGGGGTGTTGAGGCCTTTGGTGTTGAGAGATATTAATGACCAGTAGTTGTTAATGCCTGTTATTTTTATGTTGGTGGTCATAGAAAAAGTGTGTGTGCTTCATTTCTTTTAGTTTTGTTGATGTGGGGTTATTTATTTCCTATGTTTTCCTGGGTGTAGTTAGCCTCCTTGGGTTGGAGCTTTCCTTCTAGTGTCTTCTGTAGGGGTGGATTTGTGGTTAGGTACTGTTTAAATCTGTTTTTGTCATGGAATATCTTGTTTTCTCTCTCTATGTGATTACAAGTTTTGCTGAGTATAGTAGTTGGGACTGACATCTGTGGCCTCTTAGTGTCTGTAAGATATCTAGCTAAGCCCTTCTGGCTTTTAGGGTTTTGTTGTTGATTATTAATATTTATTATTGATTTACCTTTTAGTTAAACAGCAGTTATTCCTAAACCAGCTCTATACCCAAATCACCACACAGAAAGTAGGATTTACTTAATTAACCTAGAGCACAATGCTGGGCAATAATTACTCCATCCTAAACCTCCAAGCCCGCGTAGCTTCCTCCCATTTAGATTTCCCACATTACACTTGCTTTTTAGTCATATCTTAGGTCTGGATCATTTCTCTTGATATTTCCAAGTTCTCGCCTCTTGGATCTCTCTCCCAGCCCCTCCTGCACTCGCTTCTTTTCTCCTCCCCTTTGGATCAGGAAATCCCACCCTATTCTCTCCATTGCTCAGCACTGGCTGGTTGTTTTATTGGCAATACTGAGAACAAATGGTAGCATGTTTATATAAACTTGAAACAGATGATGCTTAGAATAAGCATCACAATAAATTTAAAGTATGCTTATAAATTTAACATGTCCTATTTTTGTAAATCTTTTATATATGAGTTAGTAAAAAGATAAAACTTCCCAATATCTTAAGAAATTATTATAAAAAATATATATTTATAATGTGATTCAAATTATCTTCAACATTCTGCTACTGAACATACATTTAGTAAGATTTTCACTTAAGTCATAAGTCTGCGTCAAGTTCTCCATTAGGTATTTTGACTGTGGCTAACAGTACACCATTCGAAAAAGTTCTAGTTAATTCATATATATATACATATATTAATAATATAAATAATATATATGTTGTGGGTTATTAATATTTACTATTGATTTCTCTTTTAAACAGCAGTTATTCCTAAACTAGCTGTATGCCAAAATCACCACACAGAGACTAGCATTTATTTCATTTATTTAATTACCCTAGAGCACAATGCTGGGCAATAGTTACTCCATCCTAAGCCTCCAAACCTGCATAGTTTCTTCCCATTCAGATTTCCCACATTATAGTTCCTTTTAGTCAAATCTTAGGTCCAGTTCATCTCCCCGCATGGTTCCAAGTTCTCTCCTGCTGACTGTGCTCCCCCCTTCCTCCCACTGGCTTCTCTCTCCTCCCCTCCGGACAAGGACGACCCACCCTATTCTCTCCATTGCACAGCATTGGCTGGTTGTTTAATTGACAACACAGAGAACAAATGGTGGCATGTTTACACAAACTTGAGACAGGTGATGCTTAGAATAAACATCAAGATGCAATGTCTGGATTGAAACCAAATAGTGGGGTAGAGAAATCAGCATTTGAATGAACAAGGGTAAATTGTAAACATTCCACAAGAACATTATACCAACATATATACAATATATAAATACAAAATAAATATGCATATAAATATTCAACATGCACAAACTTTTCAATACAATAATATCAATGTTTTCAGTTTGATTTTCTTAAAATATATCTATATAATTCTAAATCCTTTAGGTTGGAAAGAGTATAGACGGTAAGTTAGTGATTTTATTATCCTGCACATTGTGGGCAATTACCTTCTCACATATTATGTGGGAATGACCTTCACAGAATTAAATTACGAAGTGGTCACATATTTAAATGGAAGCTCTGTACATCTTTTTGAATGCTTGAAACCTGCTTTGTTTGTATTGTGATGACTGTGAAGTCAGAGTGCTTTGGGGTGTGCAGAGAGGGAGGGCAGGAGAGAGTGTTAGTCATTCTCCTGAACTCAAGCTTTATGAATCATTCAGTTTTTATTCTCTTTGGGGTGTATAAAACTTATCAATTTTACAATCTGGATTTTACATTTATTGGCTCTTAAATTAGTGTCTTCTTCATCTAACTTTGAAAGTCCTTGTATTTAATAAAAACATTCAAATTTTCACAGGTTTATGTTAAAAATGTGTCTCTTTTTTCAGTACTATTAGGAGATACATCATACTCTTAAGGCTCTCTCTGTGTTTTAATTTGTTTTTTATTCCAACCTACAAGGACACCAACTCCATCATTTTTAGTACTTGACAGATCTTGCCAGATACCTTCTGTATATCACTAGTCCAGACATATTATAGGATCTCATGATAATGTAATTAATGTCATCCAAGGACAGCCACTGGGCTGCAGTGCGGTTTGAGCAGCAATATCTACATGAAGTGATGTAAGAGAGGTGTCAGGGAGACGTAATGACAACCCACAAATGTGTGAATGGTCATCCCAGGAAAGCGGTGGTAATAGATTTCTTTTGTTTGGCTCCTGAGACCATAGAGCAGATGTAACAGAGTAGAAGGTAGACTGGAGACTGCCTCTGTGTGAAAGATGAATGAGAAGGGTCGGATTATGTTGACACTATTCCTAAGACGTGAAGAGAAGATGCACACTTAAAATTACAAAGGGAAAAACTCAGACAGAAAGAAACTCAGAGAAAAGTAGTAAGCAACACAGGACACCAGCTGCATAGTTGATTTTGGAAGGTTATGGGGGAATCTTACTAAAAGATAATCCAGGCCCCTAGCAAAGAGATAGGCAGTTAGTCCTACCCTCATATTCCTTGTGAGACACAATGTCCACTGCAGGTGTTGGTGGGGCACTGATTCTCCTAGGGGGATGGGTCCATTGTCACACCATGTTTCTCAGGGGGCTGTGGCTACATGCCATTGAAAGAATCAGATTAACTTTGTAACCTATGTTTCTTTTAGTTGCCTTATAACTTATATTTTCAAGTTTTAGACCTATGTTAATTAAAGCCTCTTAGTGCTTCTCCAGAGAACAGAGGAATGTAAAGTTCCTGACATTGGCCATCTTCGAGAGCAGAGATAAGGAAGAGAACAAGCAGAGATATCTACTGGGAGAAAATCACTGGCGGCGCCTGTGAGATAAACTTTGTTTGGAAACTGGGCCAAATGGCCCCAATCCTTCTTCTGAATAGCTCCTGACCTTTGACCAAAAGCCTGCAGCCCCCACTCCTCAGAACAGACGCAGGATGAGTTAATCCCTCTCCCACCTTTAGCTGCAGCTACCTCTCATATGGCAGGAAATTCCAAACTGACTTGAAGATCAGATATTCCCTATCTAGGGAATTTATGACAGGGCTGACCTGACCTAAAGGTGCCCAGAACCAACCAATTATTTTAAAAGTTAAAAAACTCATCCAATCCTGAATTGCCAAGACTGCAACCCCTGAAAATTCCCACGCCTTGTCCTTTAAGAACCCAAGGCCTTTGTCTTCCAGTGCCACTCTCTGCTGACCAGCAGGGGTGACCCCATTGTGCGATGGTTAAAATAAACCTCTTGCAATATTGCATTGATAAGACCTGGTGTCTGGAGTTCTCTTCATTCCTTCAGGAAATGGCCCAGGCTGGTGCTGGGCCTAACACTATCTCGATAGGTGTAAGGATGGAAAATTTTAACTTGGCCTTAACCATGGGAACCAACCATGGGAACTGAGACTTGTGAGCTTTAATCATTACCAAACCCAGATCTGATACGAAACCAAACCCGGATCTTATACAAAACGTTTAAGAGACGCCCTTCTGTAGTTATGGATACAATCTCTAACTGTTCTCTAGTCAACACACTTGGGCACAGCCAATCACAGACTGCCCCGTTAGGAAAGTCCCTTACCCCTAGACCCCCTCCTGGTTTGTGGGTTCGCCTTTATAAACTCTGTGATTCCGTTGCTGGGCGCTCCGCATCACCCCCTTGCATGGGAGCTGTGTGCGGAGCCCCAGCATGCCGGCTACTAAGTAAAACACCTCTTGCTGTTTGCATCAATCTCTGTTTTTGTGGGTTATTGGGGTCTGGCATCTATCCTGAGAAATGGAGGGTCTCCCTACCTCAGGAGTTCAACATTTGGAGGTTCCACCGAGATGAGCACGGACCCCTGTCCCCCAAATTCAACCTTGGAGGTGAGAAAAGGCACCAAACGTTTGTCTCTGTGCTGTCTGTGTTGTTTGTTTCAATGTGCTTTCAGTTTGTGCGCTTTCGGTTTGCAACTGTTCAGGTGACTTGCTAAAGTCATGAGCCGTAGTCGTCAGATGTGCCAGGAGGACCACAGGTCGTGGCCCTGGAGGATGCTCCAGGGGGCCAGGGGGGCCGAGGACACTCGGATGCCTCCCATCTGGTGGACTCGGATGGAGGCAATTCTGTAAAAAAGCCTAGATCTGACTTTGTAGCTATGCACTGTGATCTGCCAGGGACTGCTGCTGGTCTCAAAGGGAGGCCACTGCAGCATGGGAAAGTCCCACAGGCAGCGGGAGTGCTTGTGGGTGGCTGGGGAGAAGCATGGATCAGGCTGCCGCAGAGCTGAGGCTTGGCTGGCAGGCAGAGCTGCCTGGATCCTCCCTCCTGCCGCTTCCCGAGTGAGAGAGATACTTGGAGCAGAACCAGCTAGAGCTCACTCTCCCTCCTTCTCTTCCATCCAGGAAGCGTAAGTTAATTGCTGCTCCGCAGACCATGCAGTGATAAGAGAAAAGTAACTACACTTGACTGTAATGGTTAAAATTACAGCTAAGTCCAATAAAAAGAGTTTATTCCATATGTTTAAATATATGACCAGTATATGATGAATTTTAACTAATCTTAAATGGTTAATATAATAAAAAATAATTGGGTTTGAAGGTCAAATTCAAACTTATTTAAAAAATATATATGTGCCTATGTGTTTACAAGGTCTATAAATGCATATGTTTAAAGTAACAACAATATAGGTTTCCACGTGGTATGTGATATGCCTCACCACCATCTTGAGATTGCCATGTAAATAATGGGACCAAGCCATATGGTTTAAGCTAATTGAGAAAATTGCAGTTTTTACAGTGTATCTTGTAAAGAGCTGTTTGTTTGTTAAGCTGCTTTGTTTATCAAAAAGCATATTTCCACCCTGGTCTGCACCTTGAGACAGAAAAAAGAAAGAGTTTCACCAAGTTCCTTAAAACTTGTTCCAAGTTACTTAGAGTTTTGTTCATGTGACCTTAGACCGTATCTGCTACAGAAAAGATTTTAATAAAAAATTTCATATTGTCTAAAAAACAAAACAAAACAAACAAACAAAAACAAGTGATATTTTCTAAAGTAAAGATGTCTGGTTAAGCCAAAAAAAACAAAGCTAAAAACCTAAAGGTATATAAAATGTTGCAGAAGGTTAGTGCATGTGTGTATAAAGAGCCAGAGAGTTCTGCTATATCGTGAGAGGTAATAGTGTCATCAGTAACTACATAGTGGCCAGGTGCCATGCTGGTTCAGAGATAAATAAATAAATAAATAAATAAATAAAGCCATAAGTTTTGCCAACATCTTTGTTTAGGTCTATCAGTTATGTTCAGTCCTCTGATTAGTGACAAGTGCAAAGCTTTTTGATGTTCAAATTTCAATACAAGTGGTAAGATCAGCAAGATTTGCTAGCCTCTCTATAAACTGTATCCGATTAAAAGGGTTGCTTTTAGTTCAGAAAGAGCAGATTTAAAGTTATTCTAACAACTGCAGTTGGTTAAAATGTTGAGCTTTACTTAGTCTCTTTGTTTAAGTTTTTAAGGTTAAGCCTAGGATGGGTAACTATAAAGTTTGCCTATGTAGATCTACTTAAAATATAGTTCTAAAATATACATCTAAAAATATGCCAAAATTAGAGAGTATAACATTCTATTTTATAAGACACAGTTTAGAGCAGATGATAATGGTAGATAAAGAGTAACTCAGACATGCTGGCCCTCAGGCTTGTCAGAGATCTGATGAATATGGCATTTTAACATGTGTAAGCTTATTGCCACAGAGAGTCCCCAAATCCTGGCAGTAGCTCCCCAAGGGAGAAGATTTGGGCACAATGACAGATGACTGCAACTCTGGATTGTGGTATGCTAACCACTGGGCGATACTGCCTCAACTGGCCCACTGCTAGGGACCAGCCTAACCTGTGGACAAAATGATGGACACCTGGAGAGCCATTGTTTCACATTGTGAGAGGAAAGGTGAGATCGATCTCTCATGTCCCTCTTTCCACAGAAGCGGTCTCTCATCTGTGCCTAGCTGGACCACCTCTGCTCATGATGCCATGAGAACACAGGAGCCAGGGACATTACCTAGGTGATGGACTAGTCATCTCTGTCATTTTGATTGGTACATCAATTATTTATTTAACATATAATTTATCCTCCTCGGGTCTCTGATCACCTTGACATCTATGCTAAGTTAATGGCAGCTTTTCAGCTAGAAAGCAGACAATTAGAGCCACTGTCAGCTCATTGGGCAGTTCATTAGCTAGCTAGAACTGCTAGGTACTAGATCTCTTATTAAAAAAAAAAAAACAAACAGATTTGCCTTGCTCACAGGCTTCATGTCAGTTGTATCTTAAAATATATATAACTAAATAAAAAAACTAAATAAAGAGAGCTTATGAAGGGTCTGAGGATATAGGAGTTTAGGTTGTAAAAATCTAGAGAGTGTTGTTTTGTCTAAATGTTTCAGGTTTGGTAAATACAGAAAAGATTAGAGAGTCTAAGTAAGTGTTTTTAAGGTATATAACTATAAGTTATAATATAAAAATAATTTAAAACATATTAAAAATAAGAGATACTTTAAATTTCTTCCTCCCTATTACTGTTGTGCTTATGTTATAAGATTTCAGAAGTTCAGAATTTTGACATTGACCTATAAAATTCTGATAAGCAGATAAAACACTGACTGCTTATTATTCAGTCACCAACTCAAGATTTTAATTTCTTTTTGGTTGTCTTCTGAAGATAAACTTAAAGGTACTTCTTGTCATGTTAAAAACATCTGTTTAATGTGTATATCTGACCCAAAAGCCATAGCCTTTACTATAGTATTCTTATTATCTGACAAATTTTAACTTCTGTTTCTAGTCTAAACTTGTTTCAGATTTTTACCTGGTTGACTCTATCCCCAGATCAGCTATGGACTGTGAGCTAAAATTTGGACTTGCTAAAAGCTGGCAAGATGGCTCCCCATGTCTTCAATTGGATCAACTAACCAGATGCCTGGGACTGCCCCACTGTCAAGCCTTTGACTAGCATTTCAGCCTCCCTAGCCCCTGATGCCAACAGTCCAAGTATCAGCATTGAAGAAGCTCCAGAAGATGGACCTCCATCCCAAATGTCACCTTACAGGCTGAAATGCTAAAACAAGGGAGGGGGGACCCCAAGAAAAACCTTCACCCCACAGCTGCTTCATGATTGAAGCAGTTACTAGAAGAAGGGGGAAATGTAAGGATGGAAATTTTTAACTTGGCCCTAACCATGGGAACTAACCATGGGAACTGAGACTTATGAGCTTTAATCATTACCAAACCCAGATCTGATACAAAACGTTTAAGAGACGCCCTTCTGTAGTTATGGATACAATCTCTAACCTTCTCCTAGTCACCACACCTGGGCACAGCCAATCACAGACTGCCCCATTAGGAAAGTTCCTTACCTCTAGACCCCCTCCTGTTTTGTGGTAGAGGGGCAAAGGCCTGGTGGCAGGAATAGCTGCATGCTCACATCTTAATCCAAAGCAGGAGGCAGAGAGAGACTGGGGGTGGTGGGAGGCTTTTAAAACCTCAGAGCCACCCCCATGATACATACCTTCCAACAAGGCCACGAGTCCCGACCCTTCAAAAACAGTCCCCCTGACAAGCATTCAAAAACGAGCCTACTGAGGCCATTTCCGCTCAAACCACCACAGATAGCCACGGGAACCAGTCACAACGAAAGAGGGGAACAAATGCTGACAAGCCAAGAAGCTCAGCCAGGCAAAAGCTTCGCTCAGGCAAATGAAGTGTACTGTGGGAAGGAAGCTGGAAGGGCTTAGAGCTGATCTTAACACTTGACAGTGATTTGGGGGTCTCGTGAAGGCCCAAGCCTGACCTTAGCAGGTGCATTGACCTCAGAAGCCACCTGTCGTGGGGTTCACTGTACACACACAGAACTCTCAGGTTCCAGGGGACAACTTAACATTCATAGTCTCATTCTTTCAACAAGGAGCTTGCTGCTTGAAACCAGATAGTGGGGTAGAAAAATCAGCATGAACAAGGGTAAACCGTATACATCCCACAGGAACATTATACCAATGGAGTTTCCTGTGGGAAGACAGGTGTGATTCCGATAGGTCTGCCTTTATATGTGACTTGACTTTTTCTCTTGCAGATTTTAATATTTTTTCTTTGTTCTATACATTTAGTGTTTTGATTATTATATGGCAGGAGGATTTCCTTTTCTGATCCGATTTATTTGGTGGTCTGTAAGCTTCTTGTATGTTTATAAGCATCTCTTTCTTTAGGTTGTGGAAGTTTTCTTCTATGGTTTTGTTGTAAATATTTTCTGGGTCTTGGAGCTGGGAGTCTTCTCCTTCTATTCTATTATTCTTAGGTTTGGTCTTTTCATCGTGTCCCAGATTTCTTGTACGTTATAACCTCTTTAAGGATGCAGCTCTCCCAGTGATACAGCTCACATTTTGGGGGGGGGGATAAGGGTTATATAAACCTTGTGGAAGTGGGTAAAGGTTTTGGGTGAGTGAACACCATTAGCTGGGGCTGAGGTACTATGTATTGTTTGCGTGGAGAGGAATTCCAGGTGCTAGGCTATATGTCTACCTCCAGAGCTGGGAGGGTGGGCATTGAAACACTAGGACAGAGCATTGGGCCATGCAGGCACAGAACAGGGAGGAAGGGATCCTCACTCCTGCAGTTCTCAAGACTGAGATTTTTGGGGATTGGACACATTCTCAGCCTCCTCTAGCTCCAGGCAGGTTTTCCTGGTTGCACAGTCCACATGCCTTACAACAACCTTTGAACAGATATGTCCCACATGGTTAATAATGCTGCTCCCAGACACCAGGGCTATTAAAGGAAACTCTCTGTACCAGGTACTGCTTATCTGCCTAGGACTTAGTGCTCAGGGAGGCTTCAGAGGCACTGCAAACAAAAGAGGTCATTGCCAGTGCTGAAGACATTTGGTGGCAAAATAGAGGTACAGCAATCTTGAACCCTACATTCTACAATATATATATATATATATATTTTTTTTTTTTAACCAAGCTTCTAGGTAGTATGTGTGCACTGTTGCAATACTGGCATGGCTTTTGATGAGTAGAACCAACCTCTCTGGATTGGGTTTGGAGCCTGCCCTATAGAGAGGAATTCATGCCATGGCCAAAAACCATGGCTTGGGAAGTATAGTTGATAGGGCAGAACCTATCAATGATTGGGTTGTTGATCTGCCATGTAAATACCATGTTTATAATATTCAGTCTGTCCTGCTCTCCAGCTTGAAGGAAGAAGCTCCTTTTGCGCCAGGCAGTGAGTAATGGAGAGACTTATAACTATGGAGGAAGTACTAAGAACAAACAACAGTGCAAGCTTCATCATGGTTGAGGGAGTGTCCATGAATCTTTTACCTCCATTTTCTCTTAAGAGTGTGGAGTAATTACTTTCCATATTTTCTTCAGTAGTTCAAAATGAGTGTCTGCGTGCCCTCAGAAATTTTTTTCTTTTCTTATTTCTGTTTTGTTTGTTTTAAGATGGGGTTTCTCTGTGCAACCCTGGCTGTCTTAGAATTTGCACAACCAGGCTGATCTTGAACTCAGAGATCCACCTGCTTCTGCCTCCTGAGTGCTAGGATTAAGTGTGTACCACCACCCTTGGGAATTCTTAACCTGTGTATGAGCATGCCCATGATGCCATACGCACAACTCACCCACTTCTATTATACACTTTATGTCAGAAGTGAAGATTCTTTTAAATTAAAATTAATTCACTTTGTATCCCAGCTGTAGCACCCTCCCTCATCCCCTCCCAATCCCACCCTCCCTTCCTTATCTCCTCCCATGCCCCTTCCCAAGTCCACTGATAGGGGAGGTCCTCTTCCCCTTCCATCTGACCCTAGCCTATCAGGTCTTCTCGGGACTGGCTTGCATTGTCTTTTTCTGTGGCCTGGTAAGGCTGCCCCCAACTCTGGGAGAGGTGACCAAAGAGCAGGCTACTGAGTTCATGTCAGAGACAGCCCCTGTTCCCCTTCTTAGGGAACCCTCTTGGACACTGAGCTGCCATGGGCTACATCTGTGCAGGGGTTCTAGGATATCTCCATGTATGGTCCTTGGTTAGAGTATCAGTCTTTGAAAAGACCCCTGTGCTCAGATTTCTTGGTTCTGTTGCTCTCCTTGTGGAGCTCCTGTCCCCTCCAGGTCTTTCTATATTCCGTTTATTATTATTATTATTTTTTTTAGTATTCCGTTTCTTATAAGGTTCCCTGCACTCTGCCCAAAGTTTGGATGAGTCTCAGCATCTGGTTTGATACCCTGCTAGGTCTTTCAGAGGCCCTCTGTGGTAGGCTCCTGTCCGGTCACCTATTTCTTAATAGTTTCTTACAATTTTTTTGCCATTTAAGTAAGGTTTGACTTTAGTATGAAGATTTTGAAGATAAATTAAAGATGAGACTTTGAGTATTTTCGTTTGTTTTCTCTCATGATGGATTTTCATTTACTTCAGCAATTTTAGCACTAGGTAAAAGATGCATGCATTTGGTGATCATAATGTCCCATGAAGAGCCAGACATGGCAGTTACATACGGTATACATTTATATGATTTCTCAGAAGTATTAACATTGTGATGTATAGCACAATTAAAGGTCTTTGTCACATCTTTAAGGTTATTACATTTTGTCCTTACAGTTTTTTTGAGACAGGTTATATGTCATTCTGACTGTATACCAGATGGCCTAGATTCACAGAGATGTTCTTGCCTCTGCCTCCTGTGTGCTGAGATTAATGGTTTGTAACACCTCACCTAGAATTAGGAATTTCTGGTTGTTGAAGATAAAGTTTTTATGATAGCTTTTCCCATGAGCTGGAGAGGTGGCTAAGTGGCTAAAAGCACTGGTTGTTTTTCTAGAGGACCTAGGTTCAATTCCAAGCACACATATAAGCAACAAATGGCTGTAAGTACAGTTTCAGGGGATCTGATGGCCCCCTTCTGGCCTCCTTGGGTACCAAGTATACATGTATTGCTTGGTAATACAAGCAGGAAAGCACACATATACACACAGAGAGAAAGAAGAAAAAAAAAAAAAAGAAAACCTTCTCAGACAATTACATTTCCAAAATTTTATTTTAAAATATACTTTCTCAATTTTCTGAGATATAAAACTTCACTAAAGGTTTTCACATGTTTCTTATCCTTATGTTTCTATTATGTATCTTGTTGGGATTTGTAAGCAGAGAGAATACCAGGTAAATACTATGTTACATTATTTATGATAGTATGTTTCTCTCCAGTGTGAACTCTCTGATGTCTTCTAAGATGTGTGTCCTGGGTAAAGGATTTGTCACATTCCATACATTTGTATGGTTTCTCTCCAGTATGAAGTTTCTGATGTGCCCTAAGGTGGGAGGACCTACTGAAAGATTTGTCACATTCCATACACCTGTAAGGTCTCTCTCCAGTATGAACACTCTGATGTGTTCTAAGATGTGAGGCCTGGGTAAAAGATTTGCCACATTCCGTACATGTGTAAGGTTTCTCTCCAGTATGAATTTTCTGATGTGCTTTAAGAGTTGAGCACCTAGTAAAAGATTTGTCACATTCCTTACAAACATAAGGTCTCTCTCCAGTATGATCTTTCTGATGTGTTCTAAGATGTGAGTTATGGAGAAAGGATTTGCCACATTCCGTACATTTGTAAGGTTTCTCTCCAGTATGAATTTTCTGATGTTTTCTCAGAGCTGAGCATGTAGTGAAGGATTTGCCACATTCCTTACATATGTAAGGTCTCTCTCCAGTATGAACTCTGTGGTAATGACTTCTAAGATAGGAACGTTGGGTAAAGGATTTGTCACATTCCGTACATTTGTAAGTTTTCTCTCCAGTGTGAATTTTCTCATGTTCTCTAAGAGCTGAGCACTCAGTAAAAGATTTGTCACATTCCTTACACCTGTAAGGTTTCTCTCCAGTATGAACACTCTGATGTCTTCTAAGATGTGAGCTATGAGTGAAGGATTTGTCACATTCCCTACATTTGTAGGGTTTCTCTCCAGTATGAATTTTCTGATGTGTTTTAAGACTTGAGTTCACAGTAAAAGATTTGTTACATACCTCACATTTGTAAGGCTTTTCACCAGTATGGATTCTGTAATGCCTTTTAAGATGTGATAATTCAAGAAAGGACTTACCACATTCTTTGCATTTGTAATATATCTCTGGAGAATGAGTTTTCTGATGCCATTTTA
>CM053762.1:5380586-5570401 GCA_028658305.1 Pachyuromys duprasi | reverse complement strand
TAAAATGGCATCAGAAAACTCATTCTCCAGAGATATATTACAAATGCAAAGAATGTGGTAAGTCCTTTCTTGAATTATCACATCTTAAAAGACATTACAGAATCCATACTGGTGAAAAGCCTTACAAATGTGAGGTATGTAACAAATCTTTTACTGTGAACTCAAGTCTTAAAACACATCAGAAAATTCATACTGGAGAGAAACCCTACAAATGTAGGGAATGTGACAAATCCTTCACTCATAGCTCACATCTTAGAAGACATCAGAGTGTTCATACTGGAGAGAAACCTTACAGGTGTAAGGAATGTGACAAATCTTTTACTGAGTGCTCAGCTCTTAGAGAACATGAGAAAATTCACACTGGAGAGAAAACTTACAAATGTACGGAATGTGACAAATCCTTTACCCAACGTTCCTATCTTAGAAGTCATTACCACAGAGTTCATACTGGAGAGAGACCTTACATATGTAAGGACTGTGGTAAATCCTTCACTACATGCTCAGCTCTGAGAAAACATCAGAAAATTCATACTGGAGAGAAACCTTACAAATGTACGGAATGTGGCAAATCCTTTACCCAAGACTCACATCTTAAAACACATCAAAGAGTTCACACTGGAGAGAGACCTTATGTTTGTAAGGAATGTGACAAATCTTTTACTAGGTACTCATATCTTAGAGCACATCAGAAAATTCATACTGGAGAGAAACCTTTTCAATGCAAAAACTGTAATATATCCTTTCTCCGGATTTCTAGTCTTAGAATACATCAGAAAATTCATACTGGAGAGAAACCTTACAAATGCCAAGACTGTGATGTATCATTTAACCAGATTTCGAATCTCAAAAGACATCAGAAACTTCATACTGGAGAGAAACCATACAAATGTATAGAATGTGACAAATCCTTTACTCATAATTCAAATCTTAGAACACATCAGAGAGTCCATACTGGAGAGAAACCTTACAAATGTACGGAATGTGACAAATCTTTTACTAGGTGCTCCTACCTCAGAGCACATCAGAAGATTCATACTGGAGAGAAACCTTACAAATGCAAAGACTGTGACAAATCCTTTATCCATCTTTCAAATCTTAGAAGACATCAGAGAGCTCATACAGGAGAGAAACATGATTGTAAATAATGCGACATAACATTTATCTGGTATTCTTTCTGCTTGCAAATCTCCACAATATACATAATAGAAACATAAGGAGAAGAGACTTGTAAAAAGCCCTTAATGAAGTTTTAAATCTCAGAAGATATGACAGACTTTATGTTACAATAAAAGTTCACGAATGTAATTGTGTGAAAAGCTTTCTTTTTTTTCTTTCTCTTTGTTTGTTGGGGAGTACTTTGCTGCTTGTATCACTGTGCAGTACACATATACCTGGTGCCTACGGAGGCCAGAAAGGCATATGAGATCCCCTGAAACTGGAGTTAAAGACAGTTATCTGTGTTGGGATTTGAATGCCAGTTATCTTTAAGAGGAGATAGTGATGTTACCTAAGCCATTTCTCTAGGTCCTGGGGAAAGTTTAATAAAAACATTTATCATGTTCAACATCCAAAAATTCATAACAATTCCAAGCAAAGTGTTACATGCCTTTAATCTCGGCACTCAGTAGGCAGAGGCAAGAAGATCTCTGTGAATCCCAGGCCATTCTGGTATGCATAGTGAGTTCCAGGACAGCCAGACAACATACACCCTGTCTCAAAAAAAAAAAAAAAAGATAACGACAAAATTTAATAAAATTCAAAATATGACAAAGACCTCTAATTGTACATCACAAAGTTAATACTTCTGAGAAACCATGTAAGTGTACCATATATAATTGCCATGTCTTGCTGTTTACTGGAAAGAACACCTACCAAATGCACAGAATTTGGAAAGTCCTTTACCTAAATGCTGAAATTGCTGACAAAAGAAAATTCATGAGAGAAAACACAAAAAATACTTTCATAAAGTCTCATGCTAGACTCAAACTTTACAAGTAGCAAAAAAGTTAAGATGTAAAGAGATGGATAAACTGTGCATGTGACATCACAGAATCACATCTTAGATATATCCAAGAGTGCTGGACTTGACATGCCTTTAATCCCAGGTCCCTGGAGGCAGAAGCAGGTAGGTGTTATGAGTTCAAGGTCAGCCTGGTCAAGAAAAATCTGTGAGGTATGCAGAAATTCACTTTGAATTACTGAAGAAAAAACGGGAAGTATTTGTTCCATAATCTAAAATAAAATGATATAGCTTCCATTAACTGCCCGCCTACCCTCAATAAAATGATATAGCTCCCAATAACCGCCAGTCTATTCTCATGGAGGTAAGGGAGGATCTGAGACACCCCTCAACCATGATGAAATGGAATTGCTCCAAACAGTTATGGGTCTCTTCATTACCTACCTCCTGCTGCAACTGGAAGCTTCTTTCACCAAGCTGGAGAATAGTACAAACTGATAATTATAAACATGAATATTTAGATTGCAGATTAATACCATGTTCATTAACAAAACATCAATAGATTTTGCCCTTGGACCTATATTTTCCAAGCTTGTTTGTTTTGTTTTGGCCATTGTATGAAATCCTCTCTCTGGAGCAGACCTGAAATCCAATCGAGAAAGGGCTTGGTTTTGAATACTCCTTTGAGTTCACCTTTGAGCAGCCCTCTCACCTCCCCGCCATTCCACTTCTGTCCCTAGTATTCCCACCCTCTAATTTCATATCATCTGTATTCTACTATCCAGCCTTTCTTCCTGCACCTCCCCTCTGCTGGTTCATTGATAGCTTCCTATCTTCTACATACAGTCTGTCTTAAACAAAATAGAAACTTCGAAGCTAAGACCAACATGAGAGCAAATGTGTTTGTTGGGAATTAGTGCCCTCCTGCCTCAAGTGTATGGAGTCAGTAAGGACTGCGCACACTGTCAGACCAGATGAGCTGCACAGATCTCAGACCACCTATGAAGCAGACATGAGTCAAGCTGCTTGGACCAGACAAGACAAGCTGCCTGGAGGAGGTAGTGAGTGGCTTGAAAGGCACACGTCCACCCTCAGATGAGCTGTCTGCAAGCTGTGCAGTGATCCCAGTTTTTCAGCCTCATCAGCCATCGCTCACATGGCGAGGCAGCTGTCCTTGAGTCTTTTGTGCTTATATCAATGGCCCATCACTCACACTCTTGTAAGTCACCCCAATAAATCTCACTGGCCATTTAGAGGTGACCCAGTGGTTAAGAGCACTGTCTGCTCTTTGGAAGACTCACTTTGGATTGCCAGTACCCTCACATGGGCACTTCGTCTGTAACCTCAGCTCCAGGGCATCCAATGCCTTCTGGCCTCTGCAGCCACTAGGAACACATGTGGCTCACAGACATACGTGCAGAAAAAACACCCCTAATGAAGCAACCGTATTGGTTCACCAAGTTGGACTTTGTTTCTTTATCTGGGATAAGTAGAAGGTTGCCATAGTTTCCACAGGAATACTGTCACACATCAGTGCTGTAATTGAGTCACACAGAAGTTTTCTTTTTTTCATTTATTTGGCGGTGAGGTCATCTAGACTGATTTCAAAAGTTGATTTCTCTATTCTTGATCTCATAGCGATGTATGACTTCCTTTTCCCTCATTTATACCAACATTATCCATCATTTCTACTCCAAATGGTTGACATTGTAGCGAGACTAGCAGGAAAGCTTAAGGAGCTCTAGTTTGTATTTCCTTGAGAGGTATAGAGCATTTATATGTTTGGATTAATTTTAGTTTGGCTTTGTTGTGGTGGTGTGTTCATTTGTATTATTTTTGTCTTGCTTTGTTTTACATTTTTAAGTTTGTATTTATTATATAATTAGGCCATTTCTCTTCTCCTTTGTTTCTGAGTTAGTAAAATAACAAGACCACCAACCATCTAGAGGCGCAGTGTGAGATGAAGTCAGCCCTAGGCTGACTATCCACTTCTTGAGACATCTATTTCTTGTTACAAATCCAATTTCTTGAAATATCTCTGCCCAAGTCACAATTGTAGCATTTTATTTTGTCATGTCTGTGTGTTCGGGGTGGGACTCTGGCTTCTGGATTTAGCCCGTTATTATTTGGTGTAGGCAGTCAAGGCAAGGGTTAGGATGCCTATCTTGTGTCTGAAGGGGTCAGAGTTCACTGTAGCTGTCAGATGTCCGGGTGCAGCTTTCTACCCGATGCGGTCTGGCTAGCCTGGCATCCTGTGGGAAGGCTGTGAAGGCTGGGTCAAGGCCAGTTTGACAGCTAGAGCTTGAGACACTCACCAGGGAACAGAGGTTGGGAGGGCGTTGGCCTTTAGGTAGATGTTTAAGGGTGCAGAGTGGGAGGGGTTAGAGGAGTGAAGTGAATGGCAACAGTAGTTGAAAGAGGCCCAGGAAGTGGGGCAGGAGAGCCAAAGACAGAAGTGTCAAGGACCCATTCCCGGACGGCGCTCCAGGGCCTGCACTGTAGGGAATTGCATGGTGCAGACCTGGGTGCAGTAGGTATAGTGGCGTGGGGCGGGGGTGGGAGTTCTGAGGGGGCCGCAGGTGTTTGGCGGAGCAGCCCCGGAAAGTCAGCCTTGCAGGGGCAGCAAGAGCAGCCTTGGTGGCCCTGGAACCTCCCCTGAGCAGAGAGGCTGGAAGGGATCAGGGTAGGCAGCAGGTTACTGCGTAATCCAAATTCTGATTTCTATATCCCTCTTAACTGGTTGCAAGCCTTGTTCTGAGAAACTCTTGTCTCAGTTGTGTGTAAACACTGCTCACCAATTGTCCTCGGATATGCCAATAAAGCACTTTATAGCCAATCACAGAACAGAGGAGAAAATAGGGCAGGACTTCCTGCCAACTAAAGGCTTTGATTCTCCTAAAATCTATCCATAGCTAACATCTGAAAGGTAATGCGAACCGTTTCCTTTCCTAGACTGATTGTGGCCCTGTGTGAGGCCAGTGCAGGTAAGCACAGTTACTGATTGCAGTAGTTGTATTGAGTCTAAGGACTGTCATGTTTTGGCCCTTGGCCTCTCTCTCTTATTTTTTCTAACCACTTCATCCTCAGTGTTCCCAGAACCACACAGCTGGATGGTGTAACTGACGTTTTAGGGCTGGACCACATACCTTACTCATCTTCTGCATTCGGAAGAGCCAAGAATCTCTCCGTTCACCCATGACATTTTTTTTTAAGAACCTTCCTATGTTTTATCGCAGAGCATCTTTAGCAAGAGCCACAGACGACAAACTTTTGAGTTAGTAGGATGACAAGACCACCGTCTACTGGTGGAATCCAACCCTTATCTGTTGGCATACTTGATAAACATGCTTCTTTTCAAAATCCTAGTTCTGAAATGTCTCTCCCCAAGCCACAATCACAGGATTTGGTTTTGGCTTGTCATTTTTGTGTTGGCTCTGGCTTCTGAATTTAGCTTGTTATTGTTCAGTATGAAGTATGTAGCCCAGAGGTTGGTAGTCCAGTGGAAGTGTTGGGCTGCCTATATTTTATCTGAAGGGTTTAGGACTCCCTGTGGGGGTCAGATATAGGGGTGCAGTGTCTTATTAGATCCAGGTCTAGGCTGGCAGCAAACATGTGGGGAGGTTGTGCAGAGCGGGTCCAAGGCAGCCTGACAGCTGGAGCTGTGTGGAAGGGAGTGTGAGGGATGGGTCTCCATGGCGAAGGGGCACAGAGGAAGGAGGAAAAAAGCAGACTGAGGAGGCCCGGAAAATCCAATTGGACCGGTGACTTGAACCGGTGGGAGGAAGAGGAAGGGTCAGAGCGCTTACGTAACCGGAAACTGTATATAGTGGGCGGGGCCAAAGGCGGTTCCAAGGGCTACAGGAGGGCGGGACCTCTGGCAGAGTGTTGTGTGCTGCTTTGGGTGGCAGGCACAAGCGGGGGTCTCGGGTGGGTGTGAAGACTTACTGGGCGGCTCGGGAAAGTCACCAGTCAGCAATACAGTGGCGAGATAGCAGCCAGGCGGCCCTGGAGCCTCTCAGGTCAGAGTCGCTGCAAGGAGCCAGGTAGGAACTGGATCAGGGGTACGGTCAGTTTTTCGGCTGCTCGTAAAGACTCCGTGCTCACAATTCTTTTACAGGGTAATGAATGCCCTTGGAGATACGTTTGAGATCGTATGACATGGGGCACATGCTAATTCTGTCATTCATCTGCGGTTTCTAGGATATTGTCATAAATATATCTCTTAGACTAATTGAATTTGTGTTGATGTTTGCAAACGTGGTTCTTTTTGTTGTGCAAACACCGAAACTTTTGGCATTTAAATTCAAAATACTAACTCCCCTTCTCTACCCCTTTCCTATTAAAGAGAGTGGCATTGGACAGACATGGAGATTTGACGGTCTGACAGAGCTTGTTAACCATCAGCCCTGTAAGGAATAACTGCAAATTTTGATCAGGTCGAATTTTTTTTAACCAAGCTATAGAGTTATGGTTGTAACTCTTAACATTTATTCATTAAGTAAACATTTTTATTAAGTAAAAACTTTTTTTTTTTTACTCAACATCAGTTTTCCATTTGAGATGCATACATTCTGTTGTAAATATAACAAAATGTGTGTTCTTAGGCTGAGGTTTTAAGGCACACCTCAGAGTACAGAAAAGTACAGCACGTGTGTTGAGAGGATATCAGGCCACATTGTTTGCACACTTAAAAACAGTGTATATTAGGGCGAAGTTAGAATGTAACTTCTTCTGGTAGAGAAACTCATTCTGACCAATAGCCAAACTGTTGCTTTTTATTTCAGTGTTGTTGACACGCAGTGAAGAGGGACATGCCTGGACCATGCTAATAGGGTTTTGTACTGGGATCAAAAATCGAGGAATTGCAGCAGTCCGGTTTCTGTGGGTGAGAATAGTTTTCTTGCAGTCCTCCCTTTGCTCCTCCTCCTCAGGGTTCTTGTGAAAATTGCTTTGCATGTGTGTGAGCCGCGTGTGAATGAGTCTCACATCTCACAGTGAAAAGTGAAATGCTCAGGGGAAAAGACAAAATCTTCATGGAATTTCAGTTGTTCTTCATGTTTGTCCTTTTGAAAAGTGTAAGGCTTTTTTCATTTTTGTTACGTGATGAAATCATACACCCAACAGTGTGCAATATCACTAGTGACACAACTCCATTCCTGCCCTTGAGTTTTGATTGAGCTGTGATTAGAAGTGGGATTCAAGTTATGGAAACTCAGAATGCTTCCTCAATGCTGTCTGTGTGACAGCTGGGCATCATTTGTAGAATCCTCTATTTCATTTTCTCTGTTTCTGCTGAGCACAGCACTGTGTTAGAAATCCTGAAACCTCCTTCTCATATGCAGGTCTCACACTGTTCAGCCCGACCTCATCCACAGAGCAGGTCGAAGAGCCCTGGAAGGTGGAGAGAGAAACAACAGCAGCAAAGGGTCCGGGCATGAAGGAGGGATCCACAGAGGGGTGGAAAGGGGCTCAAGTGACAGGGAAAGTTGGACATGTAATCAGTTTTGCTACAGTCTGTTTCACTAGAAATGATTCTGAAGAATTCTGCTGAGAATAGTCCCCTCAGGGTGATACTGTTGAAGGCGTTAGAAGAGTCTCTATGTAAAAATATACACTAGAAACAATAATTTAATTTTGAATGTGAGCGATGGCGCGACTCTTCCATTAAAGTGCTGATTGTGGCTTCACACCGATAGTAAACGATTTTCTGTTCTGTAATTTTAATGTAGTGCTTCATTCCGAAACTTGATGCCTTTGGGGTTTTCCTGCTTCAAAATTTTGGAACTTTTTGTATTTTCTTCATTTCTATATCTTTTAGGGTTAATTTCTCCATTCCATAAAATAATGCCAGGAGGAATTATTTGCATTGTCTTCCCATTGCTATCTCCTGTTGTCAGTCTTCATGACAGTACTCAACAATTTGCCTCTTTATAATCTTAACATATTTAGAAATCACCTGTAGGTTTGATCCTTCTCTCATAATTTTTGAAGTTTGTACATTTTGGACTATTTTCTCTGTTTCTACGAAAGATCTTAATACAAATTGCTTCGAATAGCAACACAGACCTCCTCAACATTGTTTCCCCATGTTTGAATTAGAACATGCCAGTAATGAGTCACTATGTGTCTTTTACCGTATTGTTTCCTATCTGCTGGTACCTGTGTTTCAGATTCTTAAAGAATGGATTTTTTAAAACATTGATGTTGAGGAATTTTTAAGTTTTGGTATTTTTAAGACATGGCTACACTGGAGAGTGTTTCTTGAAGTTACAGAACTCTGCCTGGGAATCTCCGACTGTTGTGTGACATTGATTTTTCTGCCTTGATTTCCTTATGCCTCATGGAATGGTGGATGTTGAAGCGTCCCTGCATCACTGTCTATTTTCTCAGTTCTGCACTGATTGCTTCTTGTATTGGAAACTTTTTGTGATATGTGTTCACATTGCACACAGTCCTGTTTGTGTGTCTGTGCTCTTGTGTCATGGTGTGTAATTCTGTTCAGAAACAAGTTCCCTATGTCCACATATTTCTACTTTCTATTAGGTTTCACAATTACGGATCATACATCATTCATTGTGCAGTGGGAGAGAATGGAACCCAGATTCATACTCTCTGTGTAGATAGATCTTTTCCCAACGCCATTGGTTGACAAAGCTGCCTACTATGTACCGTGTATGTGGTATTTTGCTGACACTTTCATGTTTGTTGCTATTGGTCTGGTTCTCAGTCTGCTACTGTGTTTCGTTGGGCTGTATGTCTACCCTTCCTCCACCCTCATGGTCTATAGATGGTCATATAGCTCCGCAGTGTCACCTGGAATCAAAGCTGGGGCACCTTGATCGCTGCCCCGAGGTTGCTCGGTACTCTCAGAGTCTCGGTACTTCCGTGGAAATTTGAAAGATGATCTGTACTGTATCAGTGAGGAACGTCATGGGGAGTTTGACAGTCATGGTGTTTGACTTAATCATGCCAATCTTTTTCATTAGTATTGTAATTTTCACAGTACTGTGTCCCATTCTGTGTGCATGGGAATTCTTTCTATCTTCCAGTGTTTTATTCAGTTCTTTCACCAAACTAAGGAGTTTATTTTAGAGGTCTTTCTTTTGCTTCTTTAGTTTTTATTCCCCCTCCCCATTAGAAAAATGTATATTTGAGCTATGCATGGTGGTGCATATCTCTAATCCTAGCCCTTGGGAGGCAGAGGCAGGAGAGTCTCTGTGAGTTCGAGGCCAGCCTGGTCCGCAAAGAGAGTTTCAGGACAGCCAGAGCTACACAAAGAAACCTTGTCTGAGGAGGTGGAGGAAAGCAGGGACCTTTTATTTTATTTTTCTCTCTTTAGTTTTAATTATGTAAATAGAAGTAATAACAGCACAAGGCTCCTCTAATTGGATGGTTGTATAAATGATTAAAATTTTACCTCCAATAGGCATTGATATTTCCTATTCATTTATATTTTTACAGATTTTGTAATGATTAATTTTGATATTTAATCATTGCGTATTCAGTGTACTGTGATCATAGTTACTCCTCACCATTATCCTTATCACCTTCCCCATCATTCCTGTTTGTCCACATTTACATCCCAATTATTGCTCCTTTTATTTCATGTACCCTGGATGAGTAAGCTAGACTGCCATGTGTGTACATAATTCCCCCTGCCATATGTTTTAACAGTGTGGTTTTCCATACGCCACCTCCCTGTCCTCCAACTCTTACTATCTTTTCCCCCTTCTGCTGAAATATTCCCTGCGATTTGGATTTTGTAATGTAGATTTCCCATCACAGGTTGTATATCAGCTAGCTCTGAAATGACTGTTTTATGTTGTAAACAATGTTTCTCTGGCCCAGGCTAAAAGCAGTACCAGGCTATGAATGTGAACAGAGGAGCTAATGGCCAGTTTGAGTATTTGTACAGGTAACAAAATGTCAGAAGTGGATTCTTTCCTAGGTCCTGTTGCTTCCCAGGCATAGACTTTTTGCCAGCCTTTCTGTCTGTTTCCTTCTGTGGAGCTGGCCCCAAATCCTACCAGAAAGCCTTTGTTAACCACAAAATGTTATGGTTACACTGCTGTTCAGACCTTGCTCAGCAGTAAGGATTTTAGCACCAGGGGTTCACATCTGGGCATGGCCAGTGATGGCTCTTTTACCCCAGCAACCCACACAGCCCCTTTTGGGAGTGTGAAAGCTACTGTCAGGGAGTCCTTGATATTTTTTTAGACACTGTGAGTGGTCTGCTGGTTTCTCAGCTTCTTCTTTTGGCTATGTAAAATACCAGCTGATTTTTGTGGATTGTGATTTTGTGATTGTGTGGATTTTATAGTTTAAGTTGGTTATCAGAGCTGAGCTTTCTCATGGGACATATAAAGCTTTTGAAATTCAGAATTCTCTTTTTTGTCATATAGGGTAACTTGCTTTTGACTTTCTTATATTGACCCCTGTAAGTTTTTCTCTCCCCTTCTTTGTCTGGATAACAGTGTTGAGTTGAGATGGAAGGAGTGGACATCCTTGTCTCTGTCCCCATTAGAGAGGAATGATTCCAGTTTTCCTCACCGAGTGTGATGTTGACTGTAGGTGTGTGGCTTCTAGTGTTTATGGTGTTGAGGTATGTTTCTTCAAGAGCTTTTATAATGGGCAAATGTGGAATTTTGCTATAGGCTTTTTATGACTCTGTTGATGGTTCATGTTTCTTTTCTCACTGAGTGTAGGTATTTGCTGTTTTACAATGGCTGTTTTGTATGTGTGTGTTTCTGAAACACATTCCTGGCACGACGTCACCTGAGCTCCACTTTTGCGTAGTTCATAGAATCTCTATGTTGATTTCTACACTGATGACTGTTCTGTGATTCTCCTTTGCAAATGCTTGTCCTTATCTGCTTTGGATATTGAGTTCTAAAGCAGCTTTTTATGATATGTTGATCCTTTTAGAGAATTTAGTGCTAAATCTGTCTAGTCTGGGAATATTTTTAGGAGAAATTATTAATGCTTAAATCCCATTATCTGTGTAAGGTCTATGGTAGTTTTATAACACAGGAGATTGTTCCTAGGAACTCATCCTTTTCTTCTACATCTCCAGTTTATTTGGTATGACTTTCCACAGCACTTCATAAAGTAATACAGGGTGTCCATTGTTAGGCCCTACTTTTCAGCTCTTAGGGATTTCCTCTCTTAGTTCAGGTTAGGTTAAGAATGCTTTGTCAGTACTCTTAACTTCTTCACAGCAACAGGTCTGTCGCATTGACTCCTGGCATAGTTCATTTAGTCTCCATCACATTAATTTCCACATGGCCTTTCTAATAGCTTTCTGTATGTTGTTTCAGATTGACTTGTTCTTGTGCTTGTAAGCCCTTAGGCACATAATTATGGACAAATGTGTTTTACAGCCGGAGCTTCCTGCTTGCCAAAGCTTCTCAGTCTGTCTTTGTTACCCACTTCTGTATGAGTGTCTTTCATGACCTCACATTCACCCTGACATTCTAAGAAGCTATCTGTAGTGCTCCACGAATTCTGTCTCATTGTTCAATGATTTAAGTCTTCATCATTGCTAATTAAGGAACAATATAAATGAGGGGCTGGAGATGTAGCTCTGCAGTTAAGAGTACTTGATGTAATCAAAGAGAATCTTGGTCCAGTGCTCAGCATGGATGAGGTAACAGTGCAAGAAAGAGCTTGGAAGTGTCACTGCTAGTATGAGAATAAATGTGGAGCCTGGATACGTGACAGGACAGATGACATCTCATGTGATATGATATGATTTGGTATCGATATCAGAATTAGAAATGACCTCTATGGATGATAAATAAAGTTGTATTCCTGGGGCCCAGAGATGGAGAGCATCCTATGCCCATTGTAATGTGGTGACAGAAGGCTTATCATCTTGATGACGTAGTTAGGAACACAGCAGTAACTCCTCTGAGGATCCACCCTAATTATGGAAGAATTTCTAAAACAAGACGTTTTCACTTATCCCCTCTAAGAGAAGTGTGCTATGGGAGGAAAGTGAGTTGTATCAAATGCCACGGTTTTCTTATTCTAAGTTATAACCACAGGTCCCCAGATCTTAAACCTCCTCACTGATCATCAGGTGTGATGTAGGAAGAACATGTTCCCACTGTAAAAGTTTATGATCACCAAGCAGGACTCCGCATCTGCAGTAGTAAAATACATTGGATTACAGGCTGCATGTTGGTTGTGTCCTAAGTCACACCCAACATACTCTTCCATGCTGTTCATATGTGAAAGGTATTGAAAGCAAACACATTGAATGCCATTCTCACGCTCACACTCACTTCAGTGCTGTGGCTTGCAGTTGAGCTGAGAAGATCCTGAAGGTTGGTGCATATTCTCTGAGGAGAGTTGCCTGCAAGTGGGAGCTTTCGAGGTTGCTGCATTTTAACTTCATTTCTACACTGCTGTTGAATTCTGTGTTGCTGCTCTGAATTTCACTGACCTCATGGGACCGCTGTTAGAGAGGTCTCATCCTTTGTATGGTTAGGGTTCTGTAGAGGAACAGAACTGAAAAAGTGAATCTACATGTAGATGTAGAAAGGGATTTTATTAGAGTGGGTTACAGGCCGTGGTCTAGCTCGTCCAACCAATAGATGAGAATCCAGTAGTTGTTCAGTTCAGAAGGCTGGGTGTCTCCGCTTATCCTGTATACGCTGGAATCTTTGAGAAGTAGTCTCTAATGAACTTGACAGCAGGAGCAAAGACAAGCAGGAAGAGAACAGCTTCTTTTTCCATGTCAGCTATATAGGCTGCCAGCAGAAGGTGTGGCCCAGATTAGAGGTAGATCTTCCCACCTCGAAAGATCCATATTCAGAGTGGGTCTCCCTGATGGGTGGTACACACCTTTAATCCCAGCCCTTAGGGGCAAAGGCTGGTGGCTTTCTGTGTGTTTGAAGCGGCCTACAGAGCTAGTTCCAAGACAGGGCTACACAACGAAACCCTATCTCAGGGGGGAAACTTGGGTCTTTCCACTTCAAATGATTTGATTAAGAAAAAAAATCTCTTTCATGTGTACACAGCCACTTGGGTTTAAGTTAATTCCAGATGTAGTCAGGTTGACGACGAAGAACAGCCATCCCACCCCATTTCCGTTGCTGCTCATCATATTCTGCCTTTTGGTAGTTTAAAAACAGTAAATTCTTAATGGAGATTTTGAATTATGTCTGTTTCCTTTTTCAGATTTGAGAATTTCTCACCTTATCAGCCTGTATTGTAGATGTCATAACTACAATCTGCCTTTGTCTTGTTTCTGTTTTGATTTTGTTGTTAGTAGTATGAATTCTTAAGTTCACATAGTTGTCATCTGCATTAGCTCATTGAGTATCTTTTTCATTCTTCAAGTAACTAATACGTATCCATTGTTGATTTCTAGAGATTTATTTTACCTGTCTCTCTTATTTTGATTTCTTTGAATACTTTCTAGACTCTTGTTTACATGTGAATATTTAAGAAATTTGCACATGTCTGTTATTTCAGTATTATGGAAAATAGTAGAGCAGATTTTTCCAAATCACAGGGAATAAACATGGAATGCCTTTGTTCCATTACTGACCTTGGAGAGACTGTCATTCCAAGGGCGGTCCTTAGTAGGGCGCACCTTCTCCATGCACCTTCCACCTTCCTTCTCTTTCCCCTGACAGCCATGCCCTCCACTTTAATGAGTCTGCCTTGACATTGCCTAAAGAAGTTTAGCACACAGACATTCCACTTAATCCATAAACAAATTTTATGTCATTTCAGAAGGATTGCAGGTGACAGATATTTTCACACAGAGGTGCATACACAATACAGAAAACAAGTCCATCCTGAGAAGAGAAGTAAGTTGGAAAGGTACACTTTACCTCACTGAACAATGCATGGTCTGCTTAGATGGAGCTGAGGTTGACTGTAACTAGATCTGATGACAAGCGTGCCAGGTTGAGAAGAAACATGTTTGCCAGATAGAGCCACTGCATGACAGGTCTGTTCTCCAGGAGACAGGCTACACATGGCGAAGATTGAGATCAAAGAACCAGACACTGTATTCTAGGTATTTTCTACTGTCTAGAATAAGCTGACAGCAATGTACAATGATGGAAAATTTTAGAATCCTCTCAAACCTTTTCTCAGGAAACGACTGGTCTGGGATTGTGATTATGTTCATATTGGAGACGATTCTCTACATTTATGCAGGGTGCACAGTCCTCTCTTGCCCTCTGTCAGTATGGAAGCAGTCCTTTTAGTGAGCTGTGAGCTTGTGACACTGTCAACGAAAACTGTACTCTTGCCATATAAATGATATATGAAGAATACAGTGCTGGATTGTTCATTTGTGATAATCTCCTGTTTCAAGGCTGCATCATTGTTTCCCTTTTCCTCTCTATAGCTCATTCCTGAAGAGCAACTTTGTGTCAGCTTTCTTTCCCAGCCTAACTAAGGCATTCTATACAGCTCCTTCCAGAAGAGCAACTATGTGTCAGCTTTTTTTTCCAGCCTAGCTTCTGCCACTCCATTACCAATTTTGTCTTTATTCCTCACATCCATGCAGAGCTCTTGTTTCGCTCTCATATTCTATCTATATCAGTGGTTCTCAAACTTCCTAATGCTGCAGCCAACCCTTTATACAGTTCCCTCATGTTATGGTGAACCCCAACCAGAAAATGATTTTGTTGCTACTTCATTAATGTAATTTTGCTACTCTTATGAGGCATAGTGTAAATATCGAATATGCAGGATATCTGGCATTGTGACTCCCTAAAGGGAGAGAACCATTGGCCCTAGACTCACCCTCACACTGATGAACATAAAAATGGGCTCAGGACATGGTAGAAAACTTGCAGGCTTTCCCTACCCCCTTCTTTTTAGGAACGACATTTCTGATTTTAATGCAAAGATCATGATTGTAATTTTTTGCAGCAAAATAAAATTGCACCATGTAAATTCATTTCATTTCCTTTTCTGTTGCTAGGCATCTAGGCTGGGTTCACTTCTTACCTCCTTTGACTAGTGTAGCAATAAACCCTTGTGTGTTTTTAGTAGGACTTGAGAACTGTGTATATGTCTCACTTTTGGTGTGGTGGGTAATACGGTGGTTCAGATTTTGGGTTTTGAAAATTCCAAAATGATTTCTATGATTTTTACTCGTTCATAGTTCCTTAAGGAATGAATGAGGATCCCACTTTTCCATTTCTTCAACTGCATTTGTTATCTTTTTTTTTCTTTCTCTTTGTTGTTTTTTGAGTTCTGTGTAGGAACTCACAGTTTATACCAGGCTGGCACTGAGTCAGAGAGCCACCTGCTTTTCCCTCTGGAGCAGGAGGAAGTGCATCCCCGCTACCCCTTCTCCACTTTAGCCATTCTGCATAGGGTAAGAAGGAGTATCAGTTGGTTTTGAGTTTGTAATTACCTCATGGCTAAGGATGCTAAACACTTTTTTTTTTTTTCCAGAGCTGAGGACAGAACCCAGGGCCTTGCACTTGCTAGGCAAGCGCTCTGCCACTGAGCTAAATCCCCAACCAATAAACACTTTTTAAAAAATGGTTGGCAATGGTGGTGCATGCCTTTGATCACAGCACTCAGGAGGCAGAGGCAGGCGGATCTCTGAGTTTGAGGCCAGGCTGGGCCAGGCAGTGCAAGTTCCTGGACAGAAATGGATACACAGAGAAAGTGTCTCAAAGAAGAAAAAAGGGAAAGACTCAGTGACATCTTTGTAGGGCCCTCCTCTTCTCACAATGTCATGTCAGCTTTTCCTTTTTCTTCTTCTTTTTCTTTTAATTTTATCTTATTATTTTTATCTTTATTTTACTTATGTATTTTTTTCTCTACTTTTACCCCACAGTCCTTTGGGTGTGTATTAATATTATGGGTTACAATTTCGTGTTTTTATGAGATTACTGAGTGTTTGAACTAGTGGGTCTCCGTTTCTTGTGCCTTCTCTTGTCCTCTTCTCCTTTTGTTGGTTTTATCCAATTCCGATGTGTTAGTTTTCCTTTTCCCTTATTACATTCTATTTTTATTTTATTATTATCTCTTAGGAACTTTTTTGTTTTCTGATGAGAGACAGAAAGGAGCGGATCAGGAGGGGAAGGGAAATGGGAGTGGATGGAGCAGAGGGGAAACTGTATTCAAAATGTATCGTGGGTGTGGTGGTTTGGAAAGGCGTGGCCCTAGACTCCTGTGCGGGAATGCTTGGCTGATAGGGAGTGGCACTGTAAGGAGGTGTGGTCTTGCTGGGGTAGGTGTGTTGGAGTGTGTCACTGTGGGGCGGGCTTTGGGGTCTCACATGCTCTGCTTAGGCCCACTGTGGCCACAGTCCCCTTCTGCAGCCTTCGGATCAAGATGCGGAACTCTCAGCTCCAACTCCAGCACCACGTCCGCCTGCGTGCTGCCGTTCTTCTCGCCATGGCGATAATAAACTAAACTTGTTCAAGTATGAGCCAGCCCCAGTTAAACGTTTGCCTTTATAAGAGTTGGCGTGGTCATGGTGTCTCTTCACAGGAATGGAAACCTTAAATAAGACAATGGGAGAAAAAAAAAATCTATTGTCAATGAAAGGCAAAAACAAAACACAAAACACTTGTTCTTACAGAGGACCTGGATTTGTTTCCCACCAATCTACATGATAGTTCACAATTGTCTGTAAGTCTAGTTCCAGTGCATCAAATGCACCCTGATCTCTGTGGGCACCAACATTCACATGGTGCACATTTACACATGCAGGGCAAACATTCGTACACAAAAAAATAAATAATTCTTTAATTGGCTTCTGTGCTTTTTCTTTTGAAGACTGTGCCTTTTAAAACTTTATTTTACATTACTTTGTGTGCATACGCACTACATGAGTGTATTTCCTATGAAGGTTAGAAGAGGCACCGGTCCCTGGAGCTGTGGTAGGGGGTAGTAAGCCACCATGTGAGCCCTGGGAACTGAAACCCAGACCCGCTGACCGAGAAATACGTGCTCTTAGCCACTGAGCTGTCTCTCCAGCCCCGCTTTAACCTCTGTTTTCATTTTGTTGTTTGTTTGTTGTTGTTTTCCCCCTGAGATAGGGTTTCAAAACAGACAGTTCTGGTCCCCTAGAACTAGCTCTGCAGACCAGGTGGCCTCAAGCTCACTTCTGCCTCTGCTTCCTGAGTGCTGAGTGCTCCACTACCCCACCCCTGGGTAGTTATGACTTCCTGGTTTCCGAACACTATTTAGAAAGTGTTTTCTTCTTTGAAGACTGTCAGTATTTTACACATGGTAATTACATTGATTCTGTCAACTGCTGTCTTTAGTAATATAACTATTTACATCATGGCATTTTTCACAATCAGTGCATAGAAGTTAATTTTCTTCTTCCGTGTTCTAAATGTTCATTATAGATGCTATTTAAGTCATTAGTTAAGCTAATTCCTTAGCTCTTGCGTGCGTGCGTGCGTGCGTGTGCGTGTATAGACCTGGATGTCTTGGATCTCACTCTGTAGACCAGGCTGGCCTCAAACTCAGAGATCTACCCTCCTCTGCCTCCCAAATGCTGGGATTAAAGGTGTGCGCCACCACTGTCTCATTTCCTAGGTCTTTTTAAAGCTATTATGAACGGGTTATTTTCCTACTTTGATTCACAACACTCCATTATTGGTACATACAAAAAAAAAGAGTTACTTTTCTATTTTAATTGTGTATTCTTCAATATTATTTGAAGCATCTGTCAAGTGTAAGAGTTTCTGATGGTGTCTGTTTTGTGTCTGTAATATCATTCTTTCCTATCTGTATGTCGCTTTTTTCAAATTTCTTAGCTTTTACAATTCTTTATTATGTAAAACTGCAGAGTGCATGCATCTTTTTCTTGTTACAGTTTCTGAAGCGATGCTGTCCATTTATTTCTTTCTGCTATAATATTGGCCTAGGATTGACACATACCTCTTACTGTTTTGAGCTGGGTTATATTTATTCTTAGTTCTTTTAGAAGTTTTAGCACAAATTTTGTTAAACTTTGTCCAATGACATTTCCATGTTCTACTGAGATTTTTATCACATGGTTTTTATTCCCTGTCATACTTTTGTTACGGCTGCTTGGATTGTAGGTCGCGTTTCTGTTCTTTCCTTGTTCTGATTAGTAGTTTTCTGGTTTGATGTGTTGGCTAGACAGAGTCAGTTATTCCCCAGCTCTCCTCCATTCCTCACATGAAATATTTTATTTCCTGTACTTTCGTGGATAATTTCTTCCCACTGTTCTGTGTATACTCTGCCTCTTTTATCTGCAGTGACTTGAGTGGAATGGCACGTGATAGTTCATGAGCATCTTCAAATGCACTTCTCTCTCAATTTTAAGAGAAAATTTCTGGCTGCAATAAGATGGTTGACAGTGACTTTCTGATTTGGGGGTCTTTTTATGTGGTTTGACAATGTTCCTTAACAGAGTTTAGTATTAGCTTTTGTTTTGCATTTTTGACACCTGATATGAAAGGGCAAGAAGGTCCAGTCATTGTTCCCGAAACAGAAACTCAGAGCAGAGCAACAGGAGGAAATGGCCGCTTCTTCAGTCAGAGCATCCCAGGTCAGTATCAGCTTCACTTTTTTTTTTTTTTTTTTTTGAGAATTGGTATATATTAAAACATTGCAAGCCTTTTTTTCTCTGCTTCCAATAATGTCTGAAGTGTTTGTTCCCCATGAATTCCTTTGTTGGTGTTAGTTTTTTTTTTAACTCTTTTATTTACATTTCTTATATCTTTTTCTCCCTATTCCACCCCGATCCCTTCCAACACCCCAGTACCAGGTAGGAAAGAGAAAGGGTTAGTGGGAGAGGGGGAGCAGTTGTTTTTTTGTTTGTTTGTTTTTGTAGTTGCTTCCTGCTGGTCAGGGTTGGGTTCCTTGGAGCCAGTCCAATCCTCCTTTTAGGAGAACTGCCATCTTCTTGTTTCCCAACAGCAGCCAGGAGCAGCAAGGAAGAAGCAGGAGCAGCCTTGTTCTTTCTCCCCTCTCCATTCTCTGGGCTCTGGCATTTATTCTCTCTCCACAGTCCTCAGATTTCAACTATCTGCAGCTGGCAAAGAGCCCCTCTCAGAGCCCGAATGAGGCAAATATTCTGCTGCTGTGGACCATCTGAATCAGTCCCACATCCCACACCTGGGACCAAAACAAAAACACGTTTATATCCACAGCATTCCTTTTTCTTCTGATAGTCAGAAGTCACTCATTAAATGCATGTCTACTGTGTGTGGCAGCTTTTTTTTTTCTTTTTCTTTTTCTCAGCCCTTTCCAGACTCTTTGTGGGAGGGTATATATTCACAATAAAAATAAGACCTGTGTTTCTATTGTGACAGGTGGTCAAACAACTATATTGTTTAATTGCTACAAAGAATGGATTTGTGCACTTATCTGTTAGTTATGAAGGCCTCAGGCCATGTAGGTTCCACTTGAGGGATGTATTAGGTTTTCTTGGACTGTGCTTATGAAGGTGCACATTCAAACACCTTGCTAGACTCACTGGTATTTTTTTTTTTTTGAAATTCAAAGACATGGTATTTGGATCCTAAATTGGATTCTAATGCTAAATATTTAAACTTTGTAGAGGGTACTGAAGATGGCAGGCATGTGTGCCTTGACCATGCCATGAAACTGATGTTTCTGTGAGGAGGTGCAGACTGTAGTCTGTTTTTTGGCAGTGGATATCACATAGTGGTGATGTTCCTGTGTTTGTTGACACCTGACATCTGTTTGTCTTGGAGAGTTTCTGCTCACATCACTCAGTTGATTCCAATGCTCAGTTGTAATCTCCCAAACTAAGAGATAAGTATTTTCTCTTGGTCTTTTGTTTGTGTTTTCAGACAGATATCCGTGGTGTAGGCTCCCCTGATGGTGAGTTTTTGTGACACCATGTGGAATACATCAGTAAGACTTTTCTTGAGTGTGTTGAGTGAGTAATGTACATAAGCCATCACATTCCATGCAGAAATGAAGATTCTTCCTAATTACTTTGCTCTGGTTTCTTCCTGTGGAGGAAGCTGGCTCTCCCATCACCCCCCCCCCCTTTTTTCTTTTACTGAAGTTACAGTCTTTTTTTTTTTTTCTTTCTTCCTTGAGACAAGGTTTCACTTTGTAGCCTTGGTTGTCCTGGAACTTACTCTGTAGGTCAGGCTGGCCTCGAACTCACAGAGATCCTCCTGCCTCTGCCTCCCAAGTGCTGGGATTAAAGGCATGTGCCCCCACCACCCAGTGGAACTCCTGTTTTTCATAGGAGGACTATTAGGAGAAACTGCTGTGATGGACAGATTTATTTTTTTATTTGGAGTTGGTGGACATTGTTTTGAGACAGAGTTTCACTATGTAGTCCTGGCTGTCCTGGGACAGAACTCTGTAGATCAGGCTGGTCCAACAGAGATCTGCCTAACTCTGCCTCCTAAGTGGTGGGATTAAGAGCATGCTCTACCACCATCTGTCCCAGGTTTACTTTTTTTTTTTGAAAATGTTTTAATTTTATTTTATGTACATGAATGCCTGCCTGGTATATCTGTGTGTGCCTGGTGCTTATAGAGACAAGGAAAAGGCTCCGGATCACATGAAACAAGAGTCAGGCTGTAATGAGCAGCCATGTGTATGTTAGGAACTGACCCAGTTTCCTCTGCAAGAACAGTAAGTCCTCTTAACCTGTAAATGGTACTTGCCTATATAACTGCCAGGAGAGCTCAAATACATTACATAAACTAAAAATTTGAAGTTATAATTTGCAAGTTTTCTTTTGAGCCCCGCTTAGTAGCAGTAACATAATTGAAAAGCAATGAAGAGTTAGACTCTTGATTTAATTCATTCATTCCATTCAAAGAAAGTCTTTAAACTTCTGAAATCATTATTTGTCTGTATTTGGCTGTGCATACATTTAGGAAAAAAATATATGACATCAACTGTGGCTAACGCTGATTTTTTTTTTTTATTTACTTCATGATTGCCAATATATTCATTCAGGCAAAATGTTCTCACAGACTATGATTTTATGTGTTATAATGTTTGGCATATTGGCATTATTGACTGTTGTTAGTCTTTACTGTGGAAGAAAAAATCATAACTCTTTGACCTTAAGTTTACATGTGAATTCTGCCTTCTGAGCTCTTCCTCTGTTACACAGAAGTTCAGCACTGAGCCTGAACCTTAGCGTCCACACTAAGGTCGTGATGATAATGTCAGGCGAGGCCCAGCTGCAGGCCAGGTTGATTTAGGGTCGTCAGTATAGCAAGATCAACAACTGTAGCATTTAAAAGCACGATTTTGTTCATCACATCTGAGATGTGAGACTGTGACCCGGGTGACATAAGCATCACCTTCGTAAACAGTAGGTTTCTATGCCTTAAATTTGTGTCTTATATTCCCTAAAAGTCTGTTATTTGTGAGGTTGTTATGCCTGAAGGGCCCTAGCTGGCAGGGGCCTGGTAAATATGGCGCAGGCGGGTCTTGCCCTTGCCCTTTCCCTCTCTTTGTAACCCGTAGATTACATCCCTAAAGCCCGCCATCAAGGTCCGTTCCCTTATTTGGACAATTTCTTCTGCCAGACTGTTCCTGAGGCTGACTGCCGAAGTCCAGCTATCAGAAGCCTCCTCGGTTCACCTACTTAACACGCCCGAGCAAAACACCACCACATCCTAGCCCACTCTAACACAGACTTCCTCTTTTATTGCTTCTTAAAAATTGCGCTTGAAAGGTTATTTTCTGCCTGAGTTAGAAAGCAGCCACCTTTTCCTTTTCTTCCCCACTTAATAAAGGATCTCCCTGTGAAAATAGGTGTTTGGCTGTGGTTTGTGCCTTCTCCAGGGTCTCGGAGGGAGCCCCGCGGCGTGCACGGGTTTCTTCGGTGTCACCCTGTTTTCAGTGTTGCGCGATAGACTGGGGAGATGTCATACCTCCGTGCAGCTCGTACAAGTCTGCTCACCAGAAAAGGAGCCCACGATGCACCAAAGTATAAATGTCACCGGCTTGGTGAACCAATGAATTTTGGGGAGGTTTCTCCTAGGAATGTGAGTGAGAGGTTACGTAAAGGAATAGAAATTACTTAGAAAGACGCACGACCCCAGCACAGGTGACATCTCACAGTTCCTGGAAGCCCGGAGCACACTGCATGGCTTTCCGGCAGCGCAGCAGGCTGGATGGTGTTTTTTCCTGGTGGCTCATCTGGTCGGAGTCCCTTCCAGGCAACTCCGCCGGGGCTGCTAGGCTGGTCTCTGCTTCTTGCCGATACATTGTGCTCAGCTGAGGGTCTTCTTTGCAGCGTGGCTTGTCCGGGTGCCTCTCAGGGGTCTTGACTGGTCATACACTCTTGAGAGGGAGAGACCGAATGGATTTGGTCAGTTTATAGACTGTTGGGAGTTGTCTACTTCCTGTTTTAATGAGGTTTTTCTGCGGGACAGGATGTTTCAGACTCTTGAGAAAACCGCTGTACAGCACACAAAGTTAGAATATACAGTTAAGTTGTATTTTAATTTTACATGTATGGGTGGTTTTGCCTACATGTTAAGTCTAGTACTACGTGCATGCCTGTTGTCCTCAGAGGCCCGATGCGCGCGATGGATCGTGTGGAACTGGAGCCACAGGTGGTTATGAGATGCCGTCTAGGCCCTGGGAACCAAACCCAGGACACGTGGAAGAGCAAGCCGTACTGTTAACTGCTAAGCTGTATCTATGGCCCATCTAAAAAACATCTTAAGGAATAATTTTCCTGTCTCGTCTGTATCACAAAGGTGTCCCTACATCCTTACTCTTTTGTCTGGGAAAGCATACTTCCCAGTAAAACTCTTAAATTTCCATTACAGGCTCTGCTCACATTTGGGGATGTGGCTCTCGATTTCTCCCAGGAGGAGTGGGAATGCCTGGACTCTGCTCAGAGGGCTCTGTACATTGACGTGATGTTGGAGAATTACAGAAACTTCATCTCTGTGGGTGAGGACAAAGTTTGTGGTTGTTTGTTTTTTTGTGTGTTTTTTTTGGGGGGGGAGGGGAGGGTTTCTCTGTGTAGCCTTGGCTGTCCTGGAGCTTGCTCTGTAGACCAGGCTGGCCTCAAACTCACAGCGATCGGGCCTGCCTCTGCCTCCCGAGTGCCTAGTATTCTAGGTTAGTACTCATGACTGGCTGAGTGAGAACATTTTTCTTGCAGAATTTCATCTTTTGTATTTACCTCATTTATAGGTGTATAAGTTCTCTGATGCTGTCTCGAAACTACAGGAAATTAGGAAAAGTCTCATAACAAGAAAACTGAACTTCCTCATGGAATTTCCTTTTCATTTCCTTAAGTCACATGAAAGAAAAAACAAAACAAGTGCCCTTAGCTACTAACCCATCTCTCCAGCTCTCCTGTCAAGTTGTTTGTTTGAGTTTGGGGGGGGGGGTGTATTTTTTGTTTGTTTGTTTTGAGACAGAGTTTCTCTATGAAGCCTTGGCTGTCCAACTCGCTTTGTAGACCAGGCAGATCCACCTGCCTCTGCTTCCTCGTGCCTCCTGGTGTGTACCAACACTGCCTGGTCCCCCTCCCCCCACCAAGTTTTTAATAAAGCATTTAATGTTAAAAAATGTAAATGTGTGGTGTAGAGACATGCATTACAATATGCTTAGTAAATTGAATATTTTCATCTCAGTAGTACATTAAACTCTTCTTCAACTGTTTCTGGAAGGAAAAGGAGATTTGAAAAGAGAAAAATATTTTAAGTATAATCCTTCAGAGAACTCTTTTCCTACAGTTCTTTATTTTTTTTCATCATTTAATTGTCCCACCTTCTGCAAGTAGTGCAGTTTAGATAAGAATAAGAATTCTGTTATCAATCCCCACAGTGTGATGGAGGTCAAAATGGAGGTTCTGGGCAACCAAAAATGATATTGAAACACCTCTACTAAATATTCTAAATAATTATTACTTGTCCGAGAGAACTTAAGCTGACATCGGCTCTTGAATCTGTCACTGAATCTGTTATTGATCATGTATCAATCCCTATTATTCCTAATTCTGCTCCTTTCCCAGAGAACCATCACATGTGTGGTAAATATGAGAAGGTCTCAGATCAAGACCCAAAGCATATTGTCCATCAGCATGTGAATATCCAAGAGAAGGTTTACAAATATAAGGAGCTTGGCGAAATGATTTGTGAATCCTCCCAATGTATGCCTCACAACACAAGTGATACTGCGGAAAACAGCAGCAAGGACACATGTGGTAGCCACCGGGATGCCAGTGAGTCCTCAAACCTAAACAGACATAGCACTGTGCACACTGGAGAAGAACTGTTTGAATGTAAAGACTATGGCAAGTATTTATGTCCCAACAGTAGTCTAAATCAGAGTATCCACACTCTGAAGGTGGAGCACAAGTATCCAGAAAATGACAAGCTGTTGGGCTCTACACACAGACTTGTGCAGCAAAGAATTCACAGTGGAGAGAAAGCACACAATTGTGGGAAATGCTTTAGGAGCTGCTCAAGCCTCAGTGTACATCGTAGGCTTCATGCTGGAGAGAAACCGTGGCAATGTAGAGAATGTTGTAAGTCCTTCAAGTGGCTATCCCACCTTAAGGCCCACCGCAGAACGCACACTGGAGAGAAACCTTACAAATGCAGTGACTGTGATAAGGGCTTCTCTCAGTTATCTAGACTTAAAAGCCATCACAAAACCCACACTGGAGAGAAACCTTACAAATGTGAGGAATGTGCTAAGTGCTTTTCTCGGTTGTCAAGACTGAAAAGCCATTATAGAATCCATACAGGGGAGAAACCCTACAAGTGTAAGGAATGTGGCAAGTCGTTTGCCCACTGCACAGGTCTTAGTACACATCAGAAAATTCATACCAGGGAGAAACCCCACAAATGCAAAGACTGTGGTAAGTGCTTTTATCTGTTGTCAACACTTAAAGAACATGACAGAGTCCACACTGGAGAAAAGCCTTACAAGTGCAAAGAATGTGGCAAGTCCTTTCACTGGCTGTCAGGCCTAAAGAGCCACTATAGAGTCCACACCGGAGAGACACCTTACAAATGTGGAGAATGTGGCAAATCCTTCTCTCAGCTATCAAGACTTAAAAGCCACCATAGAACCCATACGGGAGAGAAATCTTGCAAATGCGCAGAATGTGACAAATCCTTTACCTGCTGCTCAGCTCTTAAAAGACATCAGAAAATCCATACCGATGAAAAGCCCTACAAATGTGAAGAGTGCAGCAAATGCTTTTATGTGTTGTCACACCTGAAAAGCCATTGCAGAACCCACACAGGAGAGAGACCTTACAAATGTGAGGAATGTGGCAAGCACTTTTCTCAGTTGTCAAAACTTAAAAACCATTACAGAATCCACACCGGAGAGAAACCTTACAGATGTGGGGAATGTGGCAAGTCCTTTGCACACTGCACAGCTCTTAGTACACATCAGAAAATTCACACTGGAGAGAAACCCTACTCATGCAAAGACTGTGGTAAGTGCTTTTATCTGTTGTCAAGACTTAAGGAACATTACAGAGTCCACACTGGAGAGAAACCTTACAGTTGTAAGGAATGTGGTAAGTTCTTTCACTGGCTGTCAAACCTTAAAAGACATTCCAGAATCCACACTGGAGAGACACCTTACAGGTGTGCAGAATGCGACAAATCCTTTACCCACTGCTCTAGTCTTAAAGCTCATCAGAAAATTCATGCTGGGGTGAAATCCTACAAATGTGAACAGTGTGGCAAGTCTTTTTATTGGCTGTCAAACCTTAAAACCCATTCCAGAATCCACACTGGAGAGAAACCTTACAAATGTGGTGAATGTGACAAATCCTTTACTCAGCGTTCCCTTCTTACAAAGCACAGCAGGATCCATACTGGAGAGAAACATGAACATAGGGAACTTGTGAGAGCTTTGAAAGAATGTTAAGTCATAGAGAACACCAAGAGGTTCAAGTAATTCATAAGGACAACATGTAGTCAGAAATCTCATACCAGAAAGAAACTACATGAATGTTCACTGTTGTGAAATCCTCAGGTCATGAACATTAAAACATTCCACACTAGAAAGCCCAAGAAATGCATTGACTTTTTCAACCCCTTTGCCTAGTGTTAACATTGTAGATACAACTGAAAATTCATCCTGAAGGAAAACCCAAGAAACTCCTTTAATAATGACTCCTCTTTTTTTCACCTTCAAAATGGTCATTCTGGAGTGAACCCCTTCAAGTAGCAAGAGGAGGAGACGTGTTGAAGAGGTAACCTGTGGATGTGACAGATGCACACACACAGCCAGGAAATTCCGAAGAGCGTGCAGGGAAATTCAGCACCCAGGAAAGCTGGAGAAGTATTTAGTCCAACCGAAAAGCACAGTGATTCATTCATACAGAAACACTAAGACACACTAGACGTTAGACAAACCAGTGTGTTGCAAATAGGAAAGCAAGTAAGTAAGTGAATTTGTCGTGCATTTGAGTAGAGAAGGATATTTCTATTTGAGTAAATATGAAATTATTCTTACTAACATTTTTGGTAATACTAGTATTGGAATTTGCTAAAATATAAACACAGTGGATTTTTTGCTTTTGTTTATTTTTACGCTCAGATATATCTACGCTGTCTTGCTTACAGATGATTTTTTATGATGTGTATCAGTTGTTGGTGCCTTAGCACTGATGAATCTGAGGCAGGAGTGATGAAGTTAGTTAGTAACTGGCCACTAGCCATTTGGCAATGCCAAACATCTAGATAGACTTCTTATGGCAAATTTAGATTCTTCCTGGGTCAAAGCGCCTCTTCAGACAGATGGTGCACAGACCAAGGCTCCTCTGCTTGATGACCTCTTGATAACTACACTAGCTCATGACAGTGTTCTGGTGCCGGGGAGAATGCTGCCATTGTGTGCTCGTGAAGACCACTTTTTTTTAAACCGCTTTCCCCACATTGTTTTCTTCATTGGTTCACTATTGAAGGCACAGCCTCTGCCACCTGAGCAGCGTTCTGTTTTGGAACCCCCTGGCTTCAGGAGTTTTTCTTCCCCGTTATTTGGAACACATGGTGGTTGAGTGTTCCACTCCGCTGGAGTTCTCTTCTCTGTGTGGGCAGGATTCTGAGGTCCTAGCAGCTTACAGGTGCAGCCAATAGAGCTTACTGCCCGCTGTCCCTAGGAATCTGTCTGTCAACAAGACATCATTGATATCATTTGTTCCATGGAGAATCAGTAGCCTCAGCAAGCATCGTTACTGTAACACAGTTGGATCTGAGCTTTATTTTGCAGGAGAAGGACGAACGCACTTACATAGGCGGTAAATATGCTGAGCACCAGGAAGAGAAAGGGGCTGTCTTAACCTTCAGCAGAGAGAGGCAGGGGGATCTCAAAAACATATTTTACAAATCTCTCTCTCTAAAAAAAAAGGCAAATCCATGGAATTGATTTCTGAGTGTCCTCAATGAAATTTATGTTGAAAAATAGAGATATCAGAGGGAAATAAAATCTAATCTAGAAAACATGTAGTTGTATTGAACAATGTGCGATATGAACTCACACCTTTGCTTTCTTTGAAAATGGTGAATGACATCTGTAGGTTTCCCTATCTTAGTAAAGTAGCATTTTTCCTGTTGTAATCCACATTTTCTGCAAAACCACATGTGTTTTTGAAATGTTCTACAACTGTGAAAGGTGATTTTTTTAAATAAATAAAACATGGAAATCCAGTGAGTAAATGTGAGCTAGTTCCAACCTGAACCTCTCACTTTATATTAACATCTGAGAAATACAGGATCATTTACAAGGCGTGATAAAGCACTGGGATGCTTTCATTCCAAATCCTCCACAGTACTGAGACCTTATATGATTTGCATAATCCTGTCAAAGTTTATATTTCATGTTTGAGGCATTATGATGGCTATAACAGAAATTACCTGGCAGTGAAATCAGAGTCCTTATTCACAGTTATGCAAGTCTCTAAGCAGTACTTTTCTCTGTACCTAGCCCTATCAGCCCCACCTGAACGCAGAGATTTGGTTTTCCCTTTATATTTAAATAAATGTCTAAGTATTTTGGAATCTAGTTTATTATTTTAGAATTTCATAAATGTGTCTCATGTATGTCATGTAGCCCTAACCCTAACTAGCCCTTGGACTTGAAAGCTTCCCTCCAATTTGTTTTCAACTTTTCCCACCCTCTTCCTATTGCTTCACATCTCCATGTGCTCTGTAAAAAACAAACAAAAAATCAAACCTGAGTCTACTGAGTGCTGACTGTATGTACAGGGGTGCTGGAAAACCAACCTGCTGGATCTTGTACAGCTTTTTAGGGGGCGTATCTCTGGAGAAAACTAATTCCTCCTCCACTCAAGTACATGGCAAATTCACTTAACTCGTTTGGTTTCTTCTTTGCAACACACTTGTCTAGTGTCTACGGTGTCTTAGTGTTTCTAGATGAATCATTGTGCTTTTAGTTGGACTAAATACTTCCCCAACTTTCTTGAGTACTGAAAAATAATTTCCCTGCACGCTCTCTGAGATTTCCTGGGTGCGTGCGCATCTGACACATCCACAGGTCATCTCTTCAACGCGTCTCATCCTCTTGCTGTTTGTAGGGCTTGTGAGGAGCTCCTCCCCTAGCCGTGCTGGGATTTTGGCTGCACTGAACTTGCCTTGAAGTCACAGGTGCTGTTGGTTTAGGTGTGCCCACAGTGCCATGTGAGAGATGAGGAAAACAGATCAGCCATGCCTGTGCTTTCTTAGAAACACAGAGACCCACAGGCTAAACAGACAGTCCCTCTAACTTAACATTTTACCTCATATAGCTACATCATGATCAAGTAGGTAAGAGTGATCCACAGATGACAGGGACCTCTCTCTTGGACCACTCTCTCCCATCTAGCTTCTTGGACCTTGTGGTCTTCATTTTATGAGCGGAAATGGCAAAGGTGCAGAAGAACCTGGCCAGACTCATGTTTCTGGGTCAATATCCCTTACAGAATTGTAAGGTAGAAGTCATAGTATTGGGACTTCATGACAAAAACAACTGCAAACATGGCTTATCTCATCCTATCCCAGCCTGACCTCTTAATATTAGTAATGTGAAAATTGTGATATTTGAAATTTTTAATGAATTTGCCATAATAATTAGATTTATTTTTAGCCCTCAACAATTGTAAGCACTTATGGCTAGCCATGCCGTATGTGTGTGTGTATGTTCATGTATGCTGATAATCACTTTTGTTGTTGTTGTTTTTGGTTGGTTGGTTGGTTGGTTGGTTGTTCTCCACAGGGTTTCTCTGTGTAGCCTTGGCTGGCCTAGAACTCACTTTGTAGACCAGGGCGGCCTGGAACTCAGAATTCAAAGATCCTCTTGCCAATGCCTCCTTCCCAAGTGCTAGGATTAAGGGATGCACCACCATGCCTGTTTTATTTGGTTGGTTTCGGGTTTGGGTGGTTTATTCGTTAATAAAAGATCTCACTTTGTAACTCTACCTGACCTGGAACTCTATTGTAGACCAGACTCACTTTGGACTCAAAAGAGCTCCACCATCATCCAGCTCCTGGTGTTGGGATTAAAGTTAACCAAAACCACAAGTAGTTTCCCCCCGCATTTTTTCAGGAAGCTTCAACCTGAACTGCAAGCCGAAGCTTCAGTTAGATCTCCACTGACAATTTGTCTCTCTGTTCTTTGTCCTGTATTGTCTCCAGGGTGTGAACTTCTTCGTGTCTCTATATGTTTCCTTTATGAATTTAATGGTAGTTTTTCCTTTTTATTTTTGACAGATTGATATGAAATGATAAGCAGTCTAGATAGTTTTCATGAGACAGAATCTTGGAGAAGAGCGACTGAGAGAAATGACTGATTCTCTGGATAACTTCTCTCTCTTTATTGTCATAACCCAGATTTAGCTCTTTTAAGTTCACACCTTCCATGCAGATAAGCCCTCTTTTCATTCTGTCCTTTCCTACTTATTTTGCTGAGGGCAAATATTCTCCATGAATTAAAGGGCTGGAATTCTGAAAATGTTTCCACTCTCAGTGTTCATAGAAATATGTTTATGCTCAGGTAAAGACATAACTCTCTAGTGAGCACTGGAGATGGCAGACATATGTGGCTTTATCTTATCCTAAATTAATGCACTTGTGAGTAGATTCATTTGTCTCTTTGCTTTTTAATGTCACAGTGAGATTTCATCTGTTGACACGTTATCTGCTGGTCTCTGGAAAATTGCTGCTCATATCACTCTTGGTTAGAACACTCAGCAACACCTCAGGACTCTAGAGCATCTGAGGCTGAGTCTCCACAGCTCTGGGACCTGAGATCAGACTCCTAGAGAAACTGAGAAGTTAAAGCTATGGAGAACTCAGGGGATGACGGGAGGTGTGTCTGATTGGAACTAGTCTGTGAATTCCGTTGTCATCTCTGTGGCGTATAAATTAGCCACTCCCCCGGTCAGGGAGCTTTACATGGTTTGGCACTGACAGCCAGGGACGAGGACCAGGAATCTGACCCCTTAGAATAAATTCACCATATAGTTAAGGAAAGATGTTTTGTTCAGCTTGGAGTTCAAGTTTGTGTAAACGCCTTGAGACATGAGTTAGTAGGCCCCTCCTCCATACCTGTCATACTGGCAGTTTGCAGTTCCAGCCTTTGTCACAAAGGCAATCTCCAGCCGCCCTGTGAAACCACTCCCAGGTAATGCCAATATTCGGTGAAAAGTCTGAACCAAACCACACTAATCCCTAAGCTCCCCCACGCTCAGGACTTGAAATCCCACCAATCCTCGCTCTGGAAGTCTCTGCCCTAGAAAGCTCCTTTGCTCTGTTGAGGCAGAGAAAGCTCAGCCCCTTAGCTCCCTGGCTTTTTGGGCTTTGAGCTAGCAAGCCTTAGGCTTTGGGTTTTTTAGCCTTTTGCTCCTGGGCTAGTGAGCCTTTTGGCTCACCATCCAGAACTGAGGTGAGAAGGAAGGTCAGCTGGGTGTTTTCTCTGCCTCTCTGAGCTAGCAGGTTTTCACCCCAACATCTGGCTCCTGAGTCTTTATTGGTAAAATAGAATGGTTGGAATTTTAATTTTTGTCTACAAAAATACTCTGTTCCCTTAAAAAAAAATCCTAAATAAAGGCTGTGTCTGCTCAGTTCTCTGCTGGCTTTTCCTGGGAGCAGAGGCCGCCACTCCTGGATTTATCCCTCCACTAAATCTCTTATGAGATTTGCTGCCTGGTATGGCTCATTGGAAGAAGCCAAGAAGCAATGAGGAGAAGAGAAGAGGTGAGAGGGACTGAGGCTCCTGAGCTCAGCTGGGATACCCTCCCCCTGGGAGCTACAGTGCCTTTGCTGAGGAGGCCTCCTCTCAGAGCTGCGTGGTTCCCAGGCCCTCACGTCTCAGGATGCCCTCCCACTGGGACACTGTCCCACCTCAGAACTGTGTAGTTCCTGGGTTCCCAAGTCCCAGGACACTTCCCATCTGAGCAGGAGAGCCAACAATGTCCGATAAATTACTAAGAATTTTCTCGAGAGTACTGACTCTCCATCACATTTAATGCAGAATGAAGGTTTCTCTTAACCTTGGTATCTGTCTTTGTGACACTACTGAATAGTTTGCATAATTAAAATTTTTGTCTGATTTTTTTTTTTTTTTTGAGACAGGGTTTCTTTGTGTACCCTTGGCTGTCTTGGAGCTCACTCTGTAGACCATGCTGGCCTTGAACTCAGAAGATCTGCCGGAATTAAAGGCATGCACCACCACCACTTGGCTGCTTTTTTGGAGAGAGGGATTAATTTTTTTATTTTACTTTGAAAGTCTCTCAGTGGGTAGGCTTGCCTCCTGGGGGTCATTTTGTAGACCGGGTTTCCTTTAAATGGCATCGTTCTTCCTGGGACTAAGGTGTGCCCCCCACCATACCTAGATTTTAAAATATTTATCAAATGACCTCTAGCTTGGAGCTTTTTCCTCAAGATTTTTGTAGTCTTTGTCCTTTTTCACAGTTTTTTTTTTTAATTTTATTTTAGAATCAATTTTTCATTTCTGCAACAAATGCCAGGAAATTTTTCATAGGGATTAATTAGGATCTATAGAGGACAAACCTTCTACATTGTCTTCTCAGGTTTGAACATGCTGGTTGTGTGTCAGTTTTCACATGTCGGTGGGTGTGAGTTTTTTCTGCTTGCATTTGTGTGTACTACATGTTACTGCAGTCCCCTCATGATCTCCAGTAAGCAGCGAATCTCCGTGATGTCTGCTTCAGGGTCTGCCTTGGTTTCCCTCAGCAGTGGAATGTAATTTAAGATTTATTTATTTAATTTATGTATATTAGTGCTGTCTTCGTGTCAACAGAAGAGGGCATTAGATCCCATTATAGATGGTTGTGAGCCACATGTTGCTGGGAATTGAACGTAGGACCTCTGGAAGAGCAGCCAGCTGGGCCATCTCTCCAGCACAATACGCTGTAATTTGTGATATGATATAAAACAATTTCTTCCCCATACTGGGTTTGTGAATGTTTTATGTCAGCAACAGGGAGGTAATTAGTGTATTCACTATTGTATACCTTATTCTGTAAACCATATTAACACACATATCCCTTGGCACACACAGTTTATTCTTTCATTTTACTTTCAGTATATGCTGAAGGAAGAGCTCAGTTCTTTGCACATAGTCCAAGTTTTGTTCTTGGTAGTTGTTGTTCTCTGAGGGTAAATATCGGGAACACATTAGCTTAGAGGTGCCATCACTGAATCTCCCTGTGTCTGTTATAAGCCCAGTGGCTGTGAACAAAGTGCTCGCAATGTGCCGTGTGCAATCAGTGGTTACTGTTCCGAATAGATTCCATTACTGTAGAACAAATGCAGATGACCTTCCCTTTTTGAGCATAAGATGGTGTTCTGGCTGTCCTTCCTATGTGCTAATTCAAAGGGGCAATTCACTGATGAGAGGCGGGGCCAGCTTTCCAGAGCACTGAGCCTGTGAGGGCTGGGGCCAGTTCTGCACAGGCCCTGGACATCCACATGGTCCCAGGCTGACACCCCACCCAGAGAGGTCTCTGTGGTCTCTAGTGGTAACAATGAGCCACAGACATGACTCCAGTCCCGGCTGCTGCCACAGACCCAGACATGGCCGTAGGCAGCAAGTGCTGGGACTTCCCCATGGCCTCATGTGGCTCCTCTCCACCCTCCTGGCTCCAGTTCCTTCTCTCTCTGTAATGCTCAAACTGTTCTACTTCTCTTTCCCATCACCACACACTTGCCCATGTGTTGGCTCCTGATATAGGTGAGCTGTTCAACCAGCCCTTGTGTGACAGCCTCTGTTCTTGGAGCCAAGAGGGCCTCTAGGTGTCCACAGACCGGCTGTGTGGCATAATGGCCGCTGGGTCTATGGAAAGCCTCCCCCTCTTGCACCATGTGGCCCGTACCTCATGGCATGGGGGTAGGCAAACCTCTGTGTGTCTACTGCCTGTCCAAGCCACGAGGCAGCAGGTCTCTGGGTGTTCGTCCCAGCTGGCACAGTGTGGCATGGTGGGTGGTCCACGGGTCTCCTGGCTTGGCTTTTAACCTCCCCCACTCTCGGCACAGCCCTGGGGCACTGTGATGGCCTTCTCGTCACTAACTTCAGCATAGCAGCCAGAGGTCCTAGTCCAAGGCAAGTCAGGTCCTCAGAAACATTTTTGAGGATACCTAATTCTCACAGAATTTGCATAGTTTTATTACAGTTCTTGACTGGGATTTCAGACCATGCGAATATTGCAGAAGTTATGCGGCAAACTGGAATCCTCGTTTTTTGAACAATGTGGCTATATTTACAAACCTTTATTACTTTGTTTTGTAAGTGGTAACCTGATCAGAAACCTGAAGTGAGCTACACACAAGGTAAGAGCGGGAGGACCCTCACAGGAGGAGGGGAGTGAGAACAGCTCGGAGAACCAGGGAAGGCCCTGCCTTATGTCCAGCTTGTGTGTCATTGTTTAAAGAAAGGAGGAACTCAAGTATCAAAAATCTCAAGTATTAGATGGCTTGCAAGGTTTTGTGTGTGTGTGATTATAATCCCTGTTTTCCAGAAGGAGCTTTAAATGAAAAAGTATGAGACAGAGTCTCAAAGAATATTGAAAAGGAACATAAACAAGGGGGAAAGATGCCTATTCAACTTTTGGTCACTGAACAACACAGGTCAGATGTCCACAGCAGAGAAACTGATCACAGCCATTGTCTGGTTCTTGCCTCTTTCTCAGCTCCACAGCTCTGACGAGGGAGGTTCTAAGACCACCAGAGCTGAGGTCCCCACCGCTACATTGGGGAGAAATCCATTATGTATAACACAACAAAGCCCCTAGGGGCTCTGATTCTAGGCAAGTCATCTATCATGAATGAAAACTGAGTCTGAGATGTTTGACTTTTTCAGAAATTGTTCCATTTGCTATGGTGCATGTAACAATTCTTTGATCATTTATTTCTTGGTTAAGTCATGACATTTTTGGGAATGATAAGAAATGTTCCTTATTCATTTCCTGTGTTGAACATTTGGAGCATTGGGCTTTCAGAGATGAGGCCGCTGAGAGTGATCATGAGTTCACAGTGATCATGAGTTCAGCCAGATTTGGAAGGAAATGGAGAGCAGTATGAATGTAACCCACCAGCCATGCCAGCAAAATCATCTGGGATTAAAACCATGAGAAAGACATAAAATCTCAGCAGGAACAGAAATTTCACCCAGCAAAATTCAACAAGACTTCATGATAAAATTCCTAGAAGAACCTGGAAAGCTCAGCACAACAAAGAGCCTATGTGTCAGTTCAGAGTCACAGTTCAGTACAAAGAGAAAATGTAGAGACTTGTCCCTAACAAGAGAAGGGCGCACACTCTTCCAATTGTATTTAACGTAAAGATCTGACCTAGCTCGGGGGCTGGGATGAGGCCCAGCAGTTAGGAGTTCTGGTTGCCCTTCCGGAGGACTGGGGCCAGCAACACACACTAATCCTCACACCTTGCCTGTTGAACCTATTCTTTATCCAGTCTCCCGCTGTCATGTTATGGGTCTTTTGAGACTGCTTCCAGGGGCACTGTGAGGGGACACTGACTGGAAGATTGGAAGTTTACAGGTAGCTACTTCTGCAGACAATGGCTCACTTTCAGTTCTAGGCGAGGCGCTCACTGGCGGGTAACGGTAGTGGCGGGCAGGTGAGGAGTGCTTCCTGTCAGTCCACTCAGTCCTGGTGCTCTCACGTTCTTTCACCTCTTCATCGATGTTCCTGGGGCATCGGCTGCAGTGAGGATGTTTCCTATAGTACTGAGTCACCAAGAGCCACTTATGGTCAGCACTTAGGCCAGAATGACTCTCTAAAATATCTAACACTCACTGCAAATAAAAAAGGGTTGGGGGGGAAGGGCGGCTGGAGAGAAAAGATAGCTCAGTGGTTAAAAGCACTGTCTGTTCTTTCAGGGGTCCTGAGTTCAATTCCCAGCAACCACATGGAGGCTCACAACCATTTATAATGTAATCAGATGCCCTCTTCTAGCAGGTATATATGCAGGTAGAGCACTCATATACATAAAAATAAATATTAAAAAAAGTCTTTGACCAAGACTAAGAAGAGCGCTAATCTTGGGAAAAAACAAAAACCTAAATATTTATAAGACATTATGACAATGAGCTCACTTAAAAAAAAAAAAAAAACAACTAGCATTTCAACACATGGAATCCATGACCTCCCCATTGATGTTTACATTTGACTCAGTTTACAGCGTCATCAATGAATGATCATAATATGAATCCAATGAGTAACAAGATGGTGTCCCCACAACCCTAAAGACAAGAGTGTCAATTACGCATCTTTTCTGGTCGTCAGTATTGTGGCAGGCAGGGTCTGCAGCTCAGTGAGACCATGGATGATTTTTTCTTCCGGCGTTTCAGATATTCTGCACTTTCAGGTCTTACGAAAGCTCGCCAGCAGGGGAGACGCTTCCTGTTTTAAAGAATGAAATTCCCAATCGTTCAGTTTTACCAATAAAGACTCAACCAGATGCTGGGGTGGAGCGCTGCTAGCTCAGAGAGGCAGAGAAAGCACCCAGCTGACCTCACCATCAGCTCATGTCTCAGAGGAAAAAGCCAAAAGCTCCTTCTCCACTAAGTCTTTAAAACCTCTCTCACAGTCCCTCCTTTCTACTTAATCCCTGTCGGCTGGTTTCTTGCTCCACCTCTTGACCTAGGGTTAACTTCATTAACTCGTTTACAGAAAGCTCTTGGATTAAAGGTGTGTGCTAGGGCTCACTACAGCAGACCCACCTGTTCACCGTCTGCACATCCTCTTTCCACACACCCTTAATTGAAGACATCCAGCCATTCCATGTATAGGTATTTTTCAGTAATTCCATTTCCTAGCTTTCCCAGAAATCCGCAACAAGATTTATTATATTCAGGATTGTCCCCTTTCCTTAGCACCCTCACACCTTATACTCAGAAAACTCATCTGCATTTGTTGTAGAGCATGAATTTCGCTTGGGTCACGAACCATCCCTGGCACACTCTGCTAACAGAGTGTGGATCTGTAACAGCAGCAGGCAGCAAGCTGCAATGGCTGTCCCGCTGAGCTGCTGTGACACCGGAATCCAGCCCTTGGACAAGGACTGGACTGAAGAACTGAGCACCTCAGCCATCATACATCAAAATTCAAAGGAAAGAGGAACTCCTGAACCTGGCTTCGTTATAGGAGAATGTACTGTTTCCATGGCGGGTGTATGTGGTTACGGAACAAAGTGTACAACAGCAGATGTCTTAATTATATATTGAGTTCAAGGATGGCCAGAATAGTGATACACTGTCTCAAAAACAAAAAACAAGCAAACAAAAAGAACCAGGTGTGGTGCCATGCCTTTAATCCCAGCACTTAGGGAAGCAGAGGCAAGCAGATCACTGTGGGTTCAAGGCCAGCCTGGTCGACAAAGTGAATCCAGGACAACCAAGGCTACACAGAGAAACTCTTGTCCCAAACCAAACACAAACAAACAGAAAACAAAGCAAAAAGTTAGGGGAGGAAAGGGGTTTATTTCATCCCACAAATTACAGTATATCGTTAAGGGAGACCAAAGCAGGAGTCTGGAGGTGGAACCCAGAGTGGAGATCATGGAGGGCTGAGTTCACTGCGTTGCTGTCTTAGGGAAGCCTGCTTTCTCATCCAACCGTGGATAGCTTTCCCAGGGGTAGCAACATGGACACTGAGCTGGTTCCTCACACATCAATCACTAATCATGAAAATAGCACACAGACATCACATAGGCCAACAAGAGGGAGGCAATCCTTTCTTGGAGGTTACTGCTTCCAAGATGACTCTAAACATCAACCATACTACTGTCTATCAAATCATAACCGTTTCGTTTGTTTGTCCCAAAGATCTCCTATCAATTTCATAATATAAAACACAACTTTAAATGTCCCCATAACCTTAAAAAAATCAGCACTCAAAAGTCAGCTGTCTCTTTGAAACTCAAGTATTTTAACTGTGGTTTACACTAACAAACAAAAAATGTGTTACTTCTTATTCTGCAAATGACTTGCTAGTGAGGTGAGTGCAAGCAGACAAAGAGCAAAAGCTTCCTTCTTCCATGTCCTTATACGGGTCTCCAACACAAGATGCAGGTGGCATGGCATAATTACCATCAAATCATATTGAATCCAGTATCAGATATACACATACTTTAGTGTTTGATCTCCAGGACCCACAGCCTTGTGTAGCTAACCTCTTTTACTATGCAACGCACAGCACACACAACTTGTCTCAGAGGTTCAGAGCCGCTCAATTCTCTACGTTCTTGGCAGTCATCCCAAGGCTCTGGCAACTCCAACATACTGGAGTTTCCACCACAGCTGGGGCTGTATACTCATCAATGCCCTCTGCTCAAGGAACCTCTGACCCTGGCACACAGTGCAAGCCTCAGCTGCTCTAGGAACCCTTCAAAACCATGTACTCATGATTTGACAATTTCTGCTACAATATGGGCATGTAGTCTTGACCCAGTACTAGAACAGCAAATACAGAATCTCTCCCCCCCCTCAGCTGTGGTCCAGCTACTCTAACAATGTCCTACTCTAACAGTGGTCCAGCTACTCTAACAGCGTACAGAACGTCCAACAACCCAGGAATTGTTCAGTCACGAAGCTGGATGACTCAGCTGGCCTTTAGTATATGCCCAAACCCTGAAGAAGTAGGCTCTAAAGCCAGCAAAAGAATGACTTGCTGGCAAGGCGAGAGCAAGCAAAGAACAAAAGCTTTGTTCTTCCATAACCTTATATAGGCCTCTAACAGAAGGATTTGCTCAGATTAGAGGTGGGTCTTCCCACCTTAAAGATCTTGATTAGAAGTGGATCTTTCTACTTAAAATCAAAGAAAAATCTCTCACAGATGTGCTCCTCCACTTTTAGGTTTTAATTAATTATAGATATAGTAAAACTGACAGCCAAAAATAGCCATCACAGGTATCAACAGTTCAAAAGAGTGCTTTGGCACTATACTACTTGCCCATCTTTTTTCTGTTCTTTAAAATGATCTTCCAGGACAGCCTTGGGGAATTCTGAGCTGTCGGCAAGTTACCGTGCACTGCGTAAAGATTCAAATGCTGATTTCTGTGCCTGCCTATCTGGTTGCGATCCTTGTTCTGAGAACCTCCTTTCTCAGTGCTGTAAAAACACTGCTCTCTAACTGTTCCCTGATGTGTCAGTAAAGCAGCCTAACAGCCAATGACTGAGCAGAGGAGAGAATAGGGCTGGACTTCCTGCCAGCCAGGGGAGGAGGAAAGGAAGCGGGGATTCAGAGGTCTAGGAGAGAACAGGCTGGAGCTGCGAGAGCCATCAAAGTGAGTATCTTGGGGTTTTATGCTGGGAAAAAGCCCGATTAGTTTAGAGGGTTAAAACAGATTAATACTTAGTTCTTGTGCCATTAAAGCGTGTCAAATAAATATTATAGTCCAGTCTCAATTATGTGGATGCTGCCTGGGTTAAGTGAGAAACTGCAACACAATTTTAAAACAACTGCTAATATTACGTTCTACGTGAAATCGCAGATGTTGCCTTGTTCATAGGTTATCTCTTTAAAGCTTCAGAGTTTGATACTTGTACAAATAGATTCATATAGTTGAATATGTCTTTATTAATACATTGAGTTTTATTTCATGATTATGTTTCTGGTATGTCTACAATATTAGCACCACGTAAAAGGATTTAACAAAAAGAGCCGAAATTCAATTCACTTCTTGGGGCTTAGAGTGGAATTTCTAAGGTACAGCAGGACATGAGGAGAGCACAGTGGCACTCAGCATCTGTCCACAGGCGGCAGTGTACAAGGGTCACGCATGGACACGGCCTGTTCATATAGCGTCAGTCACTGCCAGCTTTGGAGCTGTAGTTCCGTTTGTCCCTTATAAACCTTACTCTCTCCTCTGTGAATGCAGGGAAGATGGAACGGCCTCTTCTCTTTGATTCCCTCCATCTCCATATTCTATGTTGAGCCCTTTTAACAAAACCAAGTATCACTGTGGCAGTAAGACAGGGAAAGTGAACACTGTCTTCCCTGCTTTGGTTGACCAAATGCTTTCTATTTAATATTAATTTTCTGGTGTACAACAAGAGAGGAGGAACAATGAACAGGCCCAGAACATGTTGTATGAGAGACTTTCTAGGGAGATAAAACATTAATATGCGTCTACTCACCAGAAATGGGAAGGACAATAAGGTAAGCATCTTGTCCATCTCGCTGAACCAATGGGCTTTATTCAGAGTACTTACGGAAATGTGGGGAAAGGGGTGCGTACAGGAGCAAAACGGACTCAAAGACAGATGCCATCAAGAAACTCCACCCCAGCACGGAATACCACTATGAACACTGGACGCATGAAGCACACCACACACATGCAGGCATGTCTACTGGTCAAAGGGCTGCCTGCCCTCGTGGTTCAGTTTATCAAACGGTCTTCAAAATAGCATGAATTATCTGAGTTTCTTCATGGAAGTTAAGCACAGTGAATCTTGTCAGTTTCAGAGACTTCCTGAAACCATTTTTGGGATTATTTCCTGTCTTACTCAGCTTGTCTCCAGGAAACTGCTACAGAACAGCACATTCTTCAGGCTTTTCCGTATTGTATTGTCTTTATTATGAAGTATTTCAGGTTGAAAAAATAGAATGTTTTAATGAAAAATTTCCCACACTGTCACATTTTAATAATTTTTCCTTGATGTGTTCTAAGATTTGAACATTACTTACAGGAATTCAGAAGTCTCTCATGTTCATAATGATTCTCTACTGTGGAACCTGCAGTGGTTTCGAAGAACAGACCTTGGATAATGCGCTTGCCACATTATTTACTAATGGAAACTTCCCTACTATGAATTTTCTGATGCTTTCTTAGACCTGAGAGGTGGGTAAAGACTTTAACACATTCACCGCACTTGTAAGGCTCCTCGTCTGTATGAATTCTCTGATGTATTCTAAGTTGGACTTTCTGAATAAAGCATTTGTCACATTCACTGCATTTGTAAGGTTTCTCTCCAGTATGAATTTTCTGATGTCTTCGAAGATCTGAGCCACTGGTAAAGGGTTTCTTACATTCACTACATTTGTAAGGTTTCTCTCCTGTATGAATTCTCTGATGTTTTCTAAGGCCTGAGCAACATGTAAAGAATTTCCCACATTCACTGCATTTGTAAGGTTTCTCTCCTGTATGAATTCTCTGATGTATTGTAAGTTGGGCCTTCTGGATGAAGCATTTGTCACATTCACTACACTGATAAGGTTTTTCTCCTGTATGGATTCTCTGATGGGTTCTTAGGTATGTTAGCCGGCTAAAGCTTTTGCCACATTCATCACATTTGTAATGTTTCTCCCCTGTATGAATTGTCTGGTGGCTTCTCAGGTGTGTGAGCTGGCTAAAGCATTTGTGACATTCACTGCATTTAAAAGGCCTCTCTCCAGTGTGGGTTTTGAAACCGTATTTAACCTGAGGTAGCTGATAAAAGCACTTGCCACAAGCTTTACATTTGTGGAGTTTCTCTTGAGAATTTTTCTGGTGAATACTGAGGGCTGAGTAGATTCTTTGATTTTGACTGATGATGGGAAACAAACTTGAACAGTGTACACAGTCTTTAAACTTGTAAGGTTCCTCTCTAGAGTCTCTACTGTTACGTCTGCTTATCGGTGCGGAGGCAAAGCAAGCTCCGCTGTGCTTCCCACTTCCGCACTGACCGTAGCTTCCTGCAGCATCACTTGTGCCATGAGGTATACACTGGGAGGATTCAGGAATCAGTCTGCCAAGCTCACTACATTTATAAGACTTCTCTTGGATACTCACATGCTGACAGATAATATGCTTTGGGCCTTGAAAGAGGGATTTTTCATATTTTCCATAAATGCGATGGTTTTCTGGAAATTTAGCACAATTATGGATAATATGGATAGATACCTGATAACATATTCAATAACTGATGTTTCCTTATGTTCTCTAACACAAGCAAAGTAGAAATTCTTAGGGGTAGAGCTCTCAGCAGAGGCTTTTTTGTGTTTCACTATAATTAAATGGATGCTCAGAAGAACCTCCATTGTGATGTCTATCAAACCAAAAGGACCAATGCTATTGCCTTCTCATTCTTACCTAAACTACTATCACATTTCAGAAGGTGATAGAGCAGTAATGAACTTTGAGAGAGCAGCTCTCTGCAGAGACACATGAAGGATGTTTCTCTATTTTCTTGATGTTTATATTTTGAAACAGTCCTTTATGTAGCCTTCCTTAGCTAGGAACATACTATGTAAACCAGGTTCTCCTGAAATTCATGCTAGTGCTAGGATTAAGATCATGCTGTGCCAGGACCATGGAGACCATATGTCAACAAACAAACAAACATGCTTACTGCCAAAGGGTCTTTATTTTAAAATGTCTCAATTTTTAAAATTATAAACAGATAAATGGTTTAACTCAATAGTAAAATCAAAATAGTCCAATTAATAAGTGTACTGCAATGCATTTCCGTGGTCTGAATATTTAATTTTCTTTGAATTTTATATTTCTCCATAAAAGCTACGGAAGAGGGCTGGAGAGATTGCACAGACTATAGCATTGGTTACTCTTGCAGAGAACAACAACAAAAAAGTAAAAGAAGCACCATGAAAAAGTTATGTTCATTATCAAAATTTCCCTTTTTCTACAGTTTACATGCATTGAAAGTAGGAATAAAAGCTGAGTCAGGGATTCTACAAGAGGAGCATTCTTACCTACAAAGACTAGATTGCTGTAATTCTCCAACATCACATCCATGTACAGAGCCCTCTGAGCAGAGTCCAGACATTCCCACTCCTCCTGGGAGAGGCCCACAGTCACATCCCTGAATGTCAACGGAACCTGTAAAGGAAATTTCTGTTTACCATGTATTATTGGGGAGATAGGAAAAAAAAAGTTTTCCTGGGTAAAAGAGACCTAAGGAATTAGAGACACTTTTGTGATATAGACAAGGTGTGGCAACTACTCAAAGACCAAAGTTTTCTAGAGCTGCAGAGATTGTTCATAAGTAAAGAGCACTGGCTGCTCTTCCAGAGAACTCACAATTGGTTCCCAGCACCCCCATGGTGCTGAACAACAGATTCTAACTTAAGTTCCATCAGATCCGATGCTCTCTTCTCAATTCTGCAAGCATAGCACTCGTGCATACATCAAAACAAATATACTCACAGCCGTAAAAGTGAAAGTTAATTTTGATAAAGGATACTTTCATCCAGGCACGGTGGTGCACACCTTTAATCCCAGCACTTGGGAGGCAGAGGCAGGCATATCTCTGTGAGTTCGAGGCCAGGACAGCCAGGGCTACACACACAAAAAAAAACCCTGTCTCAAAAGACAAAACAAAGCAAAAAAGGGCTACTTTCTCGAACAGTCATGCTCTATACTTTATTTCCTATCTCTGAAAACAAGATGACATTATACCTTACAATCAGCAAGCCCATAGAGAATATAAGATATAGATTTGAGGTGTGAATACAGAAATGTAATTCAACAAAGGCTGTATTGATATCAAACAGGATCAGTGTCTCCTCTCAGATGGCAAAGTTATGATGAGCAAACTTCCAAATTCCAAGTTCTGATGTGCTTCCAAATTCTACAACTGTTGATCTTGCTCAAACATGGACACTAGACCAATCCTGTCTACAGCTGGGCCTCATCTGACTCTATTCTAAAATGCTCAATTCAGATACTGAGGCTTATGTACAGTGCTGTACCTTTTTTTAGAACAAATATGGAATGCAGAATTTATGGATGAATCAAAAGTCAAATAGTTTCTTTAAAAAAAAAAACTGTAAGGAGTATAAAACACCACTGCATACAACCAATGTTCCAAACAAGAGAGAACCAAATATTTTGTGAAGTTATGAGAATATTATGACAACCATGAAATAATTAGGAAAAAGAGCAATAGACAGCATTAACATTATCTAAATTTTTCTAAAAATCCATGCAACTGATGCAGATGAATAACAATTTCAGAAATTCCATATGGGGCTTCACTGTAGAATAGTTAGAAAAATATCTGTAAATAAATGGCTTGTGTGAAACTCATTCAGATAAAGTAGAAAGATTATCTGTGATTGAAACAAATGTATTAAGTTAAATGAAAATTATGCTAAGTTTTCATTAATTCTGAATAAAAAATTGTTTATGAAATTGGCTCAATTTAAGTAAAAAGAAAAAAAGAAGAAAGAAATTTTGCTCAATTGAAAATCTGAATCTTAGCTGGGCACATGCCTTTAATCCCAGCAGTCAGGAGGCAGTGGAAGACAGATCTCTGTGAGTTTGAGACCAGCCTGGACTACAAAGCAAGTTCCAAGAGATCCAAGACTACAAAGAGGCACGCTGTCTTGGGGAAAAGGAAAAAAAAAAAAGAAGTAGAAGAAGCAGAAGCGGAAGAGGAGGAGAAAATTTAAATCTTGAGTTCACCTCTTTCTCATTTCTTGCGCTCAATCATCTAAAAGGATTTAGGTTGCATAGATAAGTATCATTTATGAATCTTCCTTTATTTTTCAAAAAATGGAAAACAGTTTATATACGGGCTCTGTCATGAATCAGAAATGGAAGCCGGAGGGGTAGAGAGATAGCTCGAAGTAAATGACACTTACTGTTCCTGCAGAGAAACCCATTTAAATTTTCTCTACACACATGGCAGCTCATTGCATTGCCCAGGGTTTGGGGCCATCCGCACACATCCATAAACAGCATGCAGGCGTGCAGTACCCATAAAAACATGTAGACGAATTCTCACAAGTAAATAAAATATTATCTTGAAAGAAAAATAAAAACATGTCCATCCCAAGCGTTCTTCAGAAATACGACCTACATACTTAATACACAGCTTCAGAGAAATGAGAACATAAGGTAGAAGAGCCTTCCTCCTCATAAAGGAGAAAAGAGAGTGAAGTCATTAATAGGAACACTGGCTTATGCTTGAAAGCTGATGGCTTATGCACAGCACAAAGTCAGTGCTCTCTAGAATATTCTCGCTGGGATAGTCCACATAATGCTATATAGAGCTGGGACCAACAGTACTTAGAGCATGCCAGAAAAAAAAGGCAAAGAGAACACACTGATCTGTCTATTGAGAACTTAGGACAGAACACTGGAATCGGGAGCAGGATATAAGCAGCACCTTTCCTGAGACAGATAGATTTCCAGGGTCAACGCACCAGCAAAGAGAAAATCCGCTTTTCTGTAATGTACATCTTTTCACAGAAAGATCAGTTTTAGGGCAAGAACAAACCACATGCTCCTTCCAGTATCTGTGCTCTACAGGGTGCTGAAATATGTACTGAGGTTTATATGTAAACCTAAGTGAGTGAGTATTTATTAAGATTCAAGACAGTTGTTCCTCCTATATCTGTTTTTCCACAAATTGTTCAGTAATGTCACCAAAAGTTGTAAGAATTTGCATGTTTACTTTCATAAGCCTGGTTCTGGGGATCTGACCATCCCTAAAATATAAGGTATGTGAGCACACGAGGCTTACCTTCCTCACGTCATCCTCTGAGGATGACCTCAGTTCATCCTCTGAATAGAGACTGGGAATCAATGCAGTTCTTTGAGCATCATTTACCATGGAATCATTCAGAACTGCAGTATACGTCTACAGTAACAATCAAGGGAAGATACAATGGAATACGGTTGAGCTATGGATGTGTCAAGATTTAAAGACTTAATCCTGAATCCTGGTTATCAGAGAAGAAGAAAACCACCACACACACACAAACATAAGAAAATGACACTTTAGATGACATTACCAGAGGCAGAAAATTAAACGAATGAATGGTTTTAATATAAAAACAATTTTTAAAGAAATCTAGACATGACACTGACCTGGGGCACATTTACCAGAGAAGCAGCCATTTCTCTGTCGCTTTTCTCTGAGTTTCTGTCTCAGAAGCAAAGACCGGAACTCTTTAATCCAACTCTGTTACAAATGATGCCAAACCACAAAAAGAGATCCGCAAATCAAAATGATATAGAGGTCTTGTCAACATTCCTACAGAGAGGAAAGTGGAAGGATATATTTAGAGTGGGGAAAAAATTAACTATGAACCTTATCACTGCACCCAGAAACACAGGCTCTTTAAAAAGGGCGTATAAAAAAGGCTATGAAATAGCTGGGAAGTAACAGACTATGTCCAGCACACAAAACCAGCAAAACACTATTACCTACTAGAGGGAAGAAAAATATTAATAGAAATTTTACCAACCACATTAAAAAAATAACCACATAACAAATAAAAAGCCCTGCGATATGAAAATCTCAGTAGAAATGGAAATGTAAAAGACAGTTGAATAGATTTTATGATAAACTTCCTTATTGTATTTCATAAATCAGTGTCGGGCTGTATGTTTACTATTAGCCATATAATTATTACGGTGGTATTATTTAACCCACTATCATAATCAATAAGACACAGACACCTGTTAGAGTTCATAATTGCCGTGTAACACCGTGGGCAAATAATTCCACCTACGCTATCTCAATAACCTCACCTGTTGTGGATATAAACATGTGGGGCTGATTCAGATGGTCCACAGCAGCAGACTATTTGCTTCATGTGGGCTCTTAGAGGAGCTCTTTGCCAGCTGCGATAATTTAAATCCGAGAACTCTAGAGAGAGAATAAATGCCAGATCCCATTGAGTGTGGAGACTAGAGAAAGAACATGACTGCTCCTGCTTCCCCCTTGCTGATCCTGGTTGTTGTTGTGAGACAAGATGTTGGAGACCTCCTGAAACAAAGACTGGACTGCCTTCAAGGAACCCGACGACCCTAACCAGCAGGAAGCAGCTAAGAAAACTATGCCCGCTCTCCTAACCCTTCTTTCCTTCCTGGTGTTGGAGTGTTAGAAGAGATTGGGGTAGAGTAGGGAGAAACAGATGTAAGAAATGTAAATAAGAGAGTTAAAAAAAAAAAACCCTTATCTACATCCAATGCCACCCGACTTAACCATTCTTATCTGGGCCACCTCCCATCAATAATCTTATAAACACTCGCTTATCCTTCACCTGGATCACTCATTTTCCATGACACTTTTGGAGTCCTTCCCCCTTGCTGCTCCTGGTTGCTGTCTCCTTCCCGTGATTCTCCTGTCCCCAAAGCCAGGGAACCTTAGACACGCCTATTTCCTTTTGCCCTGCCCAGGTGCAGTCTTTTTTATTAACCAATCAAGAATAATGCCTTAGGCAGGTTTACACAACAAGGCTTCTGTATCTAAGCAGGAACCAGATCTTGAGGGCCAGAAATCAGCACCAAAATACAAGCATGAGACCAACTCCCAACAGTTCCTAAAGGTACTAGGAAAAAAAAGGAACCCGGATCACCAAGTAAGATGCATGCATGTTATTCCTACGTCAACAGTACACTGCAGAGAAAACTGAGCACTAGCAGAAAACCAAGGAGGGGAGAGGCTCTACTCGTCAGTCTTAGTGAATCCAGAGCTGTCAAGAGAGCTAGAGAGACTGGCCCACACCTTTAATCACAGCACTCAGGAGACACAGAGGCAAAAGGATCTCTGTGAGTTTGGGGCCAGCTTAATGTATACAGTGAGTCTCAGGACAACCAGAGCTATAAACAGAGAAACCCTATCTTGAAAAACAAAACAAACAAAAAAACCAAACCAAAACAAAAGAAGCAGAAAAGAGATAGATAAATTTGAAGAAGACAAAGGATAAAAAGGAAGAATAGGTAGGATAGGAAAGAAAAGCACCAAACTCATTTTTAATGATAAAACTCCTCACAGACACCAGGGGGAAATACCAGACTTGATATAATACAAAACTATTTCCTGACCCACAGCTCTGGGAGAAGCCCACTCTTCTACCAGAGGCCACGCTGGTACCGGAGCCCCAGCTCAGACCTGCCTGCAAACATCCAATGCTTCCTGCTCAGCTTCCCCAACTGCACCTCCTGAAAACAATCACGTGGACACAGGAAAATCACACATAAAAATTAAACCTAAGAAGAGAATATTCCTGAGGATATCACAAGACCTGATCATACTTCGTAATACAGAGGCGCAAGGACAAAGAGCAAGACGCTGCACATGAAGAAATATGTGGAAAACTGAACAGAGCCCAGAAATAAACTCACAGCAAAGTAAGCCATTTACGTCAAAGACAAACTTAGAAAGAGAGAGTCCCTTTGAACAATCTGTGCTGGGAAAATGATCGCCCGTGTACAGAAGCGTGGTATTAGATCCATACCTCTTGCCCTACACAAAAATCAACACAAACTATTTCAAAGGCCTTCCTGGAAAACCTGAAATGTTAAAAGTGCTAGAGAAGAACACGATTAAATGCTTACTAATTCAGAAATATGCAAACACTATCTGAAAGAGATTCCAGGAGTACAAAAGAATAATCAGGGGAAAATGACAGACATTTTCGTGGAGTACAAGCTGCAAAGGTCAGAAAAGTACACAAAGAATGGTAAAGAAGTGAAATTGAAATAAATGCCTAACAGGCGAATTTAGAAAGAGACATAATTCACACACACACACACACACACTCAGACATACACAGACACACACGTCTCACGTTCATCCACGTTTCATAATCCTCGATACTATTACTAAACAATGCTATCATAACATGGCATCATTTTACACATGTAGCTCTATATCTGTACCACACTGATCATATTTATATCATCCCACATAGTTCTCTTGATAGGTAATGGACAATTGCATGGTTTCATATCTAGCAAAAGCTCAAGTGTTTTAGAGTAACAAAGGGAGAGGAGATGAAACTTAAAACTAACTTCATTCCATCTGATCATACAAGGTCACGGAATGGCCCAATGCTTTGTTTGCCTCTCATGACTTGAGGGAACTGCTCTTTTTCACTATGTGGAAATAACAAACAGGTGCACATTTCTTAAAACACCAATTTTAAATAATAGTCAAGAAAGTTTTCAGAGAATCCAGGTAAATGAAGTATGAAATTCTCTCAGAGTCAAGCACGAATATTTATTAATTACACTAAGAATTCAAAAGATACTCAATGAGTTAAGCCAGAAGAATGGCAACTAAGTGAATTGGGATATTAATACTATCATCAAAAAACTACAACAATAAAAAGAAAACCAAGTTGTAGCTCTGACATCTACAATATGAAGCAGGAGGTTGAAATTTTCAATCTTGATGAAGGAAACAGACATAATTCAATAGCTCCACCCATTCTACCCAACAGAAACCAGGGGGCACAGGAAAGGAAAACTGTATTTGTCAGGGTTCTCTATAAAGTAACCGAACTTAGAGAATGAATCTCTCTAGCTAGAAAGGGAAGAATGACTTACAGGCTGCAGCCCAGCTAATCCAACAATGGCTGACTGTGAACAGAAAATCCAAGAATTCAGTAGTTGTTCAGTTGGCAAGACTGGATGTCTTAGCTGGTCATCAGAATATTAGAATCTCAAAGAAGTAGTCTCTCATGCCTGTGAAGGAATAGACTTACTAGCAAGGTGAGAGAAAGCAGGCAAAAGAGCAAGCTTCCTTCTTCCATGTCTTCCAGATGAAGGCAAGGAACATTGTAGATCTGGATTAAAGGCCTGGTTTTTTCCCCCAGCTCAAAAGATCCAGATTAGAAGTGGATCTTCCCATTTCAAATTAAGCAAAAATCATAGAGAGAGAGAGAAAGAAAAAAGAAAGAGCAAGTACATTCCATTTTGTGCTTTAGTCCCAGATACAGTCAAGCTGACAATCAAGAATAGCAATCACACCTTAATATACAAAGCAGATTAGGACAAATACATGAAAAGGTAAAAATCACTGACCAGTTGCCAAGATGAACATGGAAAAAAAAGATTCTCTCTAAGAATTGTTGATATCATGCCAAGACGCAAGACTATTTAAACACCTACAGACCAATCAATTTAAGGCACAAAATATGTTAACTCAGAGAAGAAACAATCATGTTAGTAGATCCATGAAAGGTCTGTGGCAAAATATCACAGTATCTCAACACAATGGATCAGTACTGACTCAGAGCAAGAAGAGAGAATATTTTTAATTATCCAAGAAGAAAATTCAGAAGGTTAGGTGTCTTAGTTAGGCTTACTATTGCTGTGATGAAGCACCACAACCAAAAGCAATTTGGGGAGGAAAAGACTTATTTGGCTCACATTTCCATGTTCACTGTTCATCGTAGAAGGAAGTCAGGACAGAAACTCAAATAGGGTAGGAACCAGAGGCAGAAGCTGATGCAGAAGCTATAGAGAATTACTGTTTACTGAGTCGGGCCTCATGGCTTGCTCAGTCTGCTTTCTTATAGAACCCAGGAACACCAGCCCAGAGATGGCCCCACCCACCATGGACTGGAAATATGTTAAATACTTTCCTAGTCCAACAGGGAAGTACCAGGGGAGTTATAACCACATCCAAACACCATCTTCTGGGCTCGTCCAAAAGACCCGGGTCAGTCCTCTGGCTCCCCCTTCGGCAGCACACCGCTGCTTGTTCCCCAAAGTGTTAGGGTCAGTTGCACCTTCACCAATGGCCTCTCCTTGGCTTTCTTCAGAGACTCCAGACCTTCCACGAGGTGCCAAGCCTAAATTGCTCTCCATGATCTCTTTGTGCATTCAAAACAAATGCCACCTGGGTAACTCTTACACTGCCAAGCTCAGCTGCAAGTTCTCGGCACAACCTTGGCCTCCTCTGAAACACGGCTTCTATGTGCTGATCCTGAAGACACGCTTTCCAGAAAATTTCACCTCAGTGATGCCGGTCTCTTTTTAATCACCACTAATTCCTTAGCTCCTGCCGATCAGCATAACTGACCCGGTGAAGCGAAGATTTTCCTTTAGTGGTTCTAGTCCGTTAATCACCGCTAATTCTTCAGCCCCAAATAACCAAAACCACAGATTCTCAACTACAAATAGCAAATGGCCCTGATAGTCTTTAAATGACTCTTAAAACCCTCTGCAAGTTTACAAGCCAGGTCTCCGATGTCTACATTGTTTTCATGTTCTTATTTTTGAAGCTCCCACAGAAGAGCTCACCAAGCTTGAAACACTGGATGGTTTTTCTAGATCAAAGTTCCAAAATCCTTCCACAATCCAAAACACAGGTTTATCACAGTGATACCTCTTGGTCTAATTTGTCTTACGGTTACTACTGCTGTGATGAAACACCAAAAGCAACTTGGTTAGGAAAGGGTTTATTTAGTTTATACATCCATATCACTGTTTATTATCAAAGGAAATCAGAGCACAAACTCAAACAGGGCAGGAATCTGGAGGCGCGGGCTGGTGCACAGGCCATGGAGAGATGCTGCTGACTGGCTTGCATTTCAAGATTTTTTTCAGCCTGCTTTCTTACAGAATCTGGGACCGCCAACCTAGGACTACACAACATGGGTTGGGGCCTCCCCCATCAATCATTAATTAAGAAAATGCCCTACAGGCTTGCTTTAGACCTATCTTATGGAAGTTAATTGAGGTTCTCTCCTCTCAGATGACTTTAGCTTGTGACAAGTTGACATAAAACTACCAAGCACAAGTTTTTCCAATAAACAAGAAGCATAACTCTGCAACTGAGAACTGTAAATATTCCATGAGAAAGCTCAGATCTGAAAAAACTGTCTTAATAAGCTATATAAAATCCATAGGCAGTATCAATTTTTGTTCTATCCGTAGACAGGTAACAACAGAAGATTCTGAAAAGTCAGCAAACCACTCGCAGCGTCTAAGAATGTCTTGGAAGCCCTGGTGTAGGATCTCGACTGTTAAAGCGCTCTGTGGGCAAGAGCAGCAGCGCCTGTCCCCGCTTACGCTTCCGTGTGCTGCAACACCAACCTGCCAGGCAAGCAATGTCAAGCGGTGTGATATACCAAGACCATTTCATGGGTAACAGGGTTTCTGGTTCCATCTGAGGACAAATCGATGAGAAAAGACGACACTGGAAAAGCTGGCAAAAAGCCAATGACTGGTGAAATAAGAGGGTCCAGGAGGAAATCCACTCCTGAAATACTGCTGCACGTTAAAAAAAAAAAAAAAAAAAAAAAACACCTCAAATGGCCTTCAAATAGCTCTCTTCACAGCATGCCTAGTGCCGTTTGTCACAGGAATGTTATTTTGGAAATTGCTGAGTGAACAGCCAATGATGGAAAATTGATACTACCACCTCCAAACAGAGATCAATACAGGAGAGGGTGGGAAATAATGTAAGAGCTGAAGAATGGAGAATGACTTATACTGTCACAATACATCACAGTTGGATTTATGAACACTTGACAATAGCTATAGCTCAAAGCCAACCCCCAGCACATGTGAAATTTGAGAGGGACTGCCAGGAAGAAACCAGGGATGTGACAGAGGATTAGGACACTGTAAATAGCTGCAAAGGCCACTCTCTTGAAAATGCAAGGGAGTTAGGAATCATGGATAAATCTAAATTTCAGGAGCTTTGTAATATTCACAATAGCCAAAAAATAAAACAAACAAAAACACCACCACCAACAAAAAAAAAACAACCCCCCTCCAAATACATAATGCAAATACCCTACCTATTCTCTGTAACTATTCTAACATTGATAAAATAAATGGAAAAATCAGGATAAGTTCATGTGGTCTAAAACTTACCAATAATAGAATTTTGGGAGCCAAAATAAAAATTTTAAGAGAAAACTCAGGATGTTTTCATGTGGCAAACCTCTTCATTACCTGGCCTGTGCCATTCAGGCTGAGGAGTATCATCAGTAACAATATTAAAAAAAACTTCTGTTCCAGTGACAGATATTGTGTTTCAGTTTCACTGTATTGATTATGGGAAGGGAATGAAATGAAATTCTGTTCCACTGAGGTTGAAGTTTTTGCTGGTGTGTGGATGAAGGGTTACTGGTCATACCATTCCATTCCCTGCGAAGGTTAGTGCTCACTGTGCTCTGTATGATGGGCTGCTTGAGTTAATTCAGTCCTTGTCTTCAACAGGAAAAGTTTACTTTTCATTACATGGCGAACAGACAGGAAGGCTTCCTGCGGTATGATATGAGGAGTAACTTCTATCCTCACATGCTTCCACCTAGAAGTCACAGTTCCTCAAACACACACATGCTTCTCAACAGCCACATGTCTGCCCCTCTGGGGCTTCCATTCAAAGAGCCCTGAGTGCAGGGTCCAAGCAGTAAACAGGATGGGCCAGAATATCTGAGCTCCTGGACACCTGTGCCTCCCACTGCTTGTTTGAGCAGGAACTATACACAGGAGATAAAACTCAGGCTAACTATGTCTGATGTTCGGGTTGTGTGTCTCCAGACTTGCAGGAGAGCAGCAGCCTAGGCTGGTCTTCCCTAGGACACTGTCTCCGACGATGTCTCATCTCCCGTATCTATCTTTAGATCCTCACATCTAAGTGCTGGGTAAATGAACACCCACTTTCCAATTATCTTCTTGTATACTTTAACACCAACATGAGCTTAGAAATACAGTATGTACCCATATTCTACTGTTCAGTGCGCACATAATGATATATTTAAAGCCCTGGAAGAAAATAACTGTCAACCATAGTTTACACGCAGAAAAAGTGACTGCCAGAATTGACAGAGAAGAAAGTGCATTTGAAAGGGGTCTCAAATCAACACAGGGTTTTCACTAAGAACTTCTTTTAGATAATAATAGGAAAAAATATGGAGGAAAGAATCAAACATGTATTATCCATGAGGACACAGGAAAGAATATATTTCATGGGAGGAATACATGAACCAGAGAGCTGGGAAGCAACCTATGGTGTACAACACAGAAAGCACTAACCCTCAAAGGAATAGAGACCAGTATGAGATCAGTAATCCATTATCCACAACACCATCAGAAACTTCTAGGCTAGAAACCCTAAGACGTAAGTCTTCATCATAAAATTCCCATTAGAAGTTGGAATAGATGAAACACACCTAATAGATGAAGCACAATCAACAGTATATGTGTAGGCCAGGCGTTGGTAGGTCTTTAATCCCAGCAGAGACAGGCAGATCTCTGAGTTCAAGGCTAGCCTGGTCTACTGATTGAGTTCCAGGATAGCCAAAGCTACACAGAGAAACCCTGTCTCAAAAACAAAAACAAACAAACAAAGGGTATATGTGTCAATCTTGGTTTATAGTCCATAAGAAGAAAATGTACAGTACTGACCTGACACTGTAACAAGAGAAAGGTCATATGCTCCCCAATCTTATTTAATATAGAGTGTAAACCTAGCCAGAGAGTCTGCAGTGAGGCTCGGTGGTGGTGCTCTTCCAAAAGACTGAGAATCGAGCCCAATACCTCACAGCAGCTCATAAAACTGTAAGTCTGGTTCCAGGGGAAGACACTCCCCTCTGCTGGCCATCGTGGGCACTGCACATGTGGTGCATTCAAGATGCAGATCAAAAACCCATACACGTGTAACAATAACTATTATAAAAGGCCAACCTACAGAAATTTGAAAGAGACAAAGAAACAAGGAGATATAGTAGGAAAGGAAGACATTTAACTCACTGTTTCCAAAAATAGTGATTGTTTATGTAACCTACCTGAAGATAGCACCAGAAATCTTTATACACGACAAATGCCTTAGTAATACTGAAGAATAAAGAATTACCCTATATACAGCACCAGTTCATTATATACCAATAACGAGCAGGTTGAGAAATAAATTAGGATATCCCATCCCAGTAGCTTCAAAAACCTTCAGAGCGCCTCAAAAATATCATTTACTGTATTAATAATCCTCAGCCATAAGGGTATTACAAACTTGAACACAACTGACATTCCACTTCACAAGAATGGCTAACGAGAAGAAACAAATTGGTGTGGTAGTTAACAGCTACCTGAATTAGAGTCCCAGCACCAACATGTGGGCTCACAATAATCCATAATATTCTCCCAGGAGATCCAATGCCCTTCTGACCTCCACAAGCACTAGGCACGCAAACATACATACTGCCAAAACCAATGTATACATAAACTAACAGAAACAAGTAAATAAAATGAAAGCTCGTGGGTAGAAACTGTGGAGGCAACTGTAACTGGAATTTGCTGCTAGTCTTGTCCACACACTGACTTTCACAACAATGACAGCTATACAATCAGTTCCCCCCTCAAAAAATTATAAATAAGTATGATCAAATTTGAGGAAATGGCAAAGTGGGTCATTATTCTAACTCATGTTGGAAATGCAAACTACTGCAAACAGCAGAAATCACTTCAGAGGTTACAGAAACTGCCAAAATGAACCACCATATTACCCTGCAGTAGTGAGGGGCACAAGAGTTTCAACATGTGTAGATCTCTCAATGTAAGACAGTAAATATCTAGACGGTAACAGAAGGAACATGATCATGTTGATATATCCATAAATACCTGTGGGAAATTTTGCTCACTATCAAAGATTTAAAGAATCTGGAAATAGGAAAAACATACCTAAGCATACTAAACACCAGAAGCCACAAACCTAAACCTAAACCCCACATTCTACTAAATGAGGAAAACTGGAAGGAGTCCAATCTCCTCAGCACAGTGACAAGGGTGTCCATATGTCCACACTTTCTCAGCATCATGGATCTATTGTTATCTAGAAGAACAAAAGGTTAAAAAAAATCTCTAAAGGAGCTAATACAGGTCAGACAGCAACTAAAATGATTTTTGGGTGGGGAGGGTAAGACAGGGTTTCTCTGTGTAGCCCTGGCTGTCCTGGAACTTACTGTGTAGACCAGGCTGGCCTGCCTCTGCTTCCTGAGTGCTGGAATTAAAAGTGTGTGGCACCACCGCCTGCCAAGAAATACAGTTCTCAACTTCAAAAACTATAAATATTCCACGAGAAAGCTCAGATATGACAACCTTTTAATTAAGCCATTAAATCCTACACTCTAATAGATGAGGGTAAGAAAATAGCAGACCACTAAAACCTCCATAATATCTAAGAAATATTTCAGATACCCCGATGGTAGCCATAGCAAAAAAGGTACAGCTCAAGCTAGTGGACAAGAACAGTAATCAGTAACCTTACCCAGTGGGCCAGAGAGATGGCTCAGAGGTTAAAAGCACTCTCTGCTGTTCCGGAGGTCCTGAGTTCAATTCCCCGCTCACACCATCAAGATTGGGATCTGATACCCTTTTCTGGCATGCAGATAGAGCACTCGTATAGGTAAAATAAAGAAACAGATCTTTACAAAATAGCCTTACCCAGATGTGGACTACCTGTGCCATGCTACCCACCTGGATGTTAATCTCCTTATGTAGCACAGGCAGATTAAAGCTACTGGAACAGATCAGCCACTGCCTGGTCAGCGCCCTCGCGGTGTCCTACTGTCTGGAACCAATATCCTCTCCTTGAATTTAGCACCTTGTGTGACTTCTGGCGTATTTAGCTCCTTAGAAAAATTTCTGCATTTGAGGCTCTTCAGCAAATGCTATTAAACTAACTTAACATGGCCAGTCAAAACCTGTGTCACTTTGGATTGCTGGTTTGGAAACACAGGGCGACAGAAGGAACTGAACTTAGCTTCCAGATTTTAGACACACACAGCTGACCTCCCGTGTGTCAGACTGCACAGTACAGCTGCCTCTGGCTCGTAGCTTGATGGCTACTCCCTTTGGGTTCCTAAAGTGCAATAGTGTTGTCAAGAGCCTCTGACCGGGAAGGTGGCAAGCCACAGGAGGAAATCTACTCATGACACTTTGTTAAACAAACAAATACTCAAATTACCTTTACTAAATTCTGTTCACAACACAGCCTGGTGCTGCTTTCGACCTATGTCAGAGAACCTTTTTATGCAATGGGCAACAGTTATTCCAGGGACACTTAAACTGACCACATACAGAGAAAGAGTGGCTGCTGACCGAACAGCCATGAAGAGAACCATATAACCTGGTTCAAGTCCCAAGGATCATGACAAAGAGGGGACAAAGATCATGGAAGCAGAATAGTAAAGTTAGCTATAAAATACATAATACACTGAATAACATTCAGAAAAATAGGAGAAAACTAAATGTACATGGCAGCACAAAGAACCTGAAACAACCCCAGATACACAGAGCAGCGCCTGAATTATCCCAGCTGTGATTACAGATGACACTCTAGAGCTACAGGACCGACAGAACATGGGGGAGGCAGAAAAGTAGAAAAAGCTCAAGGAAGAGCAGCAGGTACAGTGTCGGTGTGACAGCAGTGAGCTGTCTCAAAACAAGCAACTTCGCCACGCAATAGCGATGGGAAAGTATCTCTGCTGACTGGGTTTGATTCTCTCCCACTGTACAATGAACCACAGACCTTCATGTGTGAGCTGAAATGGTGAAACTGACTAAAAGGATGCATGTTATAAAAAGCGGCCACCGGGGTCAGAAGAGGCATCAGAGTCCAGAACTGGTTACTGATGGCTGTCAGCCACCATGTGGGTGCTGAGACTAAACCCATGTCCTCTTCAGAGCAGGAAGGGCAAAAGCATTAAATAGCAACCCCTGTTCCCCATTCCACTTCAGGATCACTTGAACCTCTCACCACCCCTAACTCAATCCCTCCAAAATACTGCTTCTGCCTCCTTCCTCTCCACCTTCCAGGGAGCTTCAAAGTGAGCAAGTCGGGCTTATCAGTGAGCCCTACACAACGGGAAAGAGATTCTGCAGAAAGCTCCTGCATTTCTAACACAGTTCTATGCTCAGTAGATAACAAGAAAACATTTATCTACAAATGATTTCCCAAATGCCATGCAGTGTCTGAATACTGAAAATACTTGGGGAACATTTCAGTCAGCATGACTTGGAGTCCAACAACTTCTAATCACAGCTCCATCAAAACAGAGGGCAGAAATGGAACGGAATGATTGGGATGACAGCGGCATTTCTGAATTTGTCATGGAGCAAAAATGAAAGAAGCCTTAAAGGACCCTCACTCACGGTAGTTTTCCTAGGAACCCTGAGGAGCAAAGGTGGCTGCAAGCAGATTGTTCTCACCCACAGCAGACAGAATGCTGCAACTCTGCAATATCCAATGTCTGCACAAAGCCAGCTGAGCAGGGTCCAGGCATCGACCCTCCTCCTGAGAGAGGTCCAGTCACAGCACTGGGCCAGCAACGAATCCTGAAATTAAAAAATAAAAGGAGTGTTTAAGCCACCTTTTTTCTACACTGCGCTAATGCCAGCACTCAGAAGGTAGAAGCAGGCAGATATCCCACGTGAAACCAGCCTGGTAGATACATAGTGAGTTCTTAGCCAGATGGGCAGAATTGAGATACTTATTCAACAAAACAAAGCCAAAACCAAACAAAACAGCCAACTTGGCTGTGAGCCCATGAGACGTGTGCTTTACTTGGAACAGGAAGAGAAAAAAAATTTTTCTCATATACTTGAGTGATCTGAAATATTTAAGAAATTTTTTTGTTCTAATCTAGTGCTTTATAGTTGTAAAAAAAGAATGTGCCCTGCTATTCTCACAGCATGCATACAGAATTAAACATATAAAACCATTATTTCTTGCATTTACATCCTAGCACTCTCACGTCTCAGATGGGAAATAAACGGGGATTTAAAAGTTTGCTTAGGGAGCTCCACGGTTAAGAGCACTGGCTGTTCTTTTAAAGGATGCGGATTCAAATCCCAGCATCCACATGGCAGTTCATAACTGTCTAGAGTTCCAGGGGATCTGACACCCTCACACAGACATACACGGAGGCAGAACACCGATGTCAGAAAAACGAAAGTTTTCAAAAAGCTTGCTTAGTAAATGGTAATGTTTACAGCCATAACTTTAAAGCTTGCTAAAATATACTTTCTGGCTCAAGCACATCTGTAGTGAACTAGTATCTAAAAAGAACTATGGAGATGCTTAGTCTCCGGGGGCAAACGCCACTCTCTTGATTAGGAAAGCAGTAAAGTTAGAAAGCGTGGCTGAACTTAAATTCCAGGGGACTTGCAATTGCTACAACGGCAAAGGACATATAATTCAAGTCCTCTAGGAGATATTGTTCTGTAAATATACTGCCAACCATAGATGAATGCAAAAAAAAAAAAGCAATATAAAGTCCAGTTCACATGATGTGAAATTTATCGACAAGGCACAGCAGTTTGAAAGCCAGCTTGTTTATGAGCAGCAGAGAAACTGATCACAGGCAGGTCCGGTTCCCTCAGGCTACCCAGCCCCGCAGCGACTCCGACCTGGGAGGCTCCAGAGCCGTGCTGAAGCTCCCGCCACTGCCTGGGGACTCTCCCAGGCCATACCTGTCCCATAGGGAAGTTTTCACAAACCCCTGAGAACCCCACCTGTGCCCTCTGCACCTCTGGCTCAGGAGCGGAAGGCTTCCCATATCCCAGAGGGAATGGCGGGTGTCCCAATTCCGAGTTCCTTCCGTTCCTGGGTGCCTCCTCTGGTCCCACCCATCACATACCTGTTCAGGTCACGTGCCCTCTAATTTCCTCCCACCCACTTCCTCTGCCTCATTCAGATTCCCACCCTTCTTGCTGTTTTCTGGGTCTGAAAACAGCAAGTGACCATTGGCCTTTCACCAGCGACCCTGAAGTTGGCGACATTCCTGGTTCTGCCGTTCCTCCCCTCCTGTGGCTTGTGGGAGATTCCGCTGCTTCGGGGAAATTTCTTTTTCACAGGCAGGTTAGCCTACTCTGTTCAGCGAGCTTGACACCGACAATCAAAATTTGTCACTCTGACTTGGGTATAGGACAGGAAATCAACACGGGCAAAAAAAGCTGTAACTGAACTCGGGATCAGCTTTGGACTGAGGTCAAATGAGCTTGCCTGAGTAATGTCACTGTGGTCCTCAAGGGCATGAGGACAATCAGACTCCTTCCTCTGCCCCTCCCTGTGGCAGGGCTCCTGCTTATATGAAGTTGCCATTTGCCCAGAGGTTCCTAAGATGTATCTCAGAGGAAGTGGCTGCAACCTGAGACTAAGGAACGAAACCAGTCTAGTTCCCAACTCTTCCCTCATGTGCAAGAGGGAAATGTGTGAAGATGTGTCATGACAATCTTCGTAATAGGGTATTCATAAGATTATGATACTACCCCAAATCCAGACATTCTCAGAATGCCTTTATTCGGTGTGGGCTGGCCTTCGAGGTGACACTAAATCTCTCTCTCTCCCTCTGTCTCTCTCTTTTCGCTTGCTCTTTTGGCCAGGCTAAAAGCCCTTAACATACAACAATAGCAACAAAAAGGAACTTAGATATTCTTAACAACCAGAAATAACAATAATGATTGTATTCAAACTCAAGGTCCAAACTACCACAAAAAAACCCTCAAAATAAGCAAATATTAAACATGAATGTATAAAAAGCAGAAATAAAATGTATATATCAGTGTTTTCCCTGCATGTACTTTTTCTCATACTTGCGCCTAGCGCCACAGGAAGTAAGAAGGCATCATAGCCCTGGATCTTGCGACTGAATCTTCCTTGGTAATCACCTTGCTGGAAGTGGTCTCTGCATTACCCAGCACAGGTTCCCAGGTGCAGTCCCCTTCCTTCCCTTTCCTGAGACCTCACTGAATCCAGTGTTTGCTTACAACATTAGCAGCTTCTCAGTGTCATTCCTTCACAAGATTATAATAAGTGCCTATAATGACACCGTCGCCATGTGTTAGCCACACCACCTCTACTGAGGTGACTGCCACATTAAAGTTACTGACATCTAAATTTGCTAAAGTGTCTCAACGACATATATAAAGTGCAAATTTCTCAAGACAAGAGAGCAGGGAAGGATATGATGGAAGAAAATAACTGTGAACCACAGAGTACCCAGAAACACTGTTATAATTCATGGAGAAGGATGTTCACTTGAAGAAAGCTATGAAATAACTCAAGTCATACACTCAAACAGCACTGCAGAACATAATCAGAGGCAAAGCATACATAGAAAATTCAAAGAGACAGCCATGAGAACACAGGGAAAAAGGCAATTTACATGAGGAATAGATAAGTAGATGGGAGCTGGGAATAACAGACCATGTCCATCACACAAAACCAGCAAACCGCTAAATCTTTTTTTATGATTTTTAAATTTTATTTATGTTTTCATTAATTACAGTTTATTCACTTTGTATCCCACCTGTAATCCCCTCCCTCAGCCCCTCCCAACCCCACCTTCCCTCTCTCATCTCTTCCCATGCCCCTCCCCAAGTCCACTGATAGGGGAGGTCCTTCTCTTCCACCTAAGCCTAGCCTATCAAGTCTCATCAGGACTGACTGCATTGTCCTCCTCTGTGGCCCAGTAAGGCTGCTCCCCCCTTAGGGGGAGGTGATCAAAGAGCAGGCCAATCAGTTCATGTCAGAGACAGTCCCTGTTCCCATTATTAGGGAACCCACTTGGACACTGAGCTGCCATGGGCTACTTCTATGCAGGGGTTCTAGGTTATCTCCATGAATGGTCTTTGGTTGGAGTATCAGTCTCAGAAAAGACCCCAAGGTTCAGATATTTTGGTTCTGTTGCTCAACTTGTTGATCTCCTGTTCCCTCGGAAACCACTAATTCTCACTAGAAGTAAAAAAAAAAAAAAAAAATACTACTGGGAATTTTACCCACCAGAATATTAAAAACAAAAATGTAACAAATGAAAACCCTGTGATACAAAAATCTCAATAAAAATAGAAATGTCATGAGATGAACTTCAACAAGATCTTGTGATAAGCTTTTCAAGGAAGTAGGAAGAACTAGAACATGGCTCAGTACAGTAAAGGGCACATGTGTCACACCTAGGGCAATAGTACAAGGCAGAGAAAAAGGAATCGTGTCAACAGGAGCACCGTAAGGGGAGAACACACATGAGATTAAATATCTCCAGTCTTATTTAACCCAGAGCCGTGAAGTGAGCTAGATAAATCTGAATACGACAAAGGATTTAAAAGGAGATACGGGTGGGTAAGAAAAGCACCAAACTCCTTTTTAATGGTGATGCGATCACACTCAAAACTCCCGAGACACCAGAGGAAAATCTTAGACTTAATAAGTGCTTTAAGTATTATTGAAAAATACAATACAAACACATACCACTAGTTTTCCTGTATACCAATAATGACAATTTGAGAAGGAAATTAGAAATTTAACTCTTTCGGTTTCCTTCAAAAGAAAGTAAGTAATGATGACTTCACTTCTATGAGGAAAATTTTAAGGCACTCAGGAAAAAAAAAAATAAGAGTACACGAGGAAATGAACTGCCACACAGTCTGACTAACAAATGACATGGTGAAATGGTCATTTTACTAACAGCAAGCAACAGAATCAATGCAAACTATGCCAGTAAAACAGATATGAAACAGTCACATGGACACAAGGAAATCACACACATCAAAATTAACCCCAGAGAGAGTATTCCTGGAGGTACTACAGGAACTGACCACATATCATAACACAGAAGGATAAGGTCAAAGACAGAATGGTCCTGCACATGAAGAAACATGTAGGAAATGGAACAGAACAGAGAACCCAGAAATAAACACACAGCAGAGAGGCAATGAGAGTCATATGTCAAAGACAAATGCCCCAAAAAGACATCCTTCGAACATTTTGTATTGAAAAAATGATTGTCCATGTGCAGAGGAGTGACAGAAGATCCATATCTCTCATCTACACAGAAATCAATACAAAGACCAAGGAACTTCCTGGAAAAGTTGAAGTGCTAGAGGAAAACATGATTAAATGCTTAATAATTCAAAATAAGCAAGCACTGTCTGAAGGAGGTTCCAGGAGCACAGAAGTTACCCAAGAAAGAATGATAAAGGAAATTCATGGAGTACAAAGCTGCAAAGGTCTGAGAAGTACACAAAGAATGAATAGCAGCAAAGAGAGTGAAATAAATACTTAGGTTTTCTTCACACTAGGGGTTAAGAGCTGCTTAATGTAAACACATGCAGTCCAAACTACTGAATACAAAATTGACATATTTAAAAAATGGGACACAGAGTTCATTCACAAAACAAGCACCAAAAGCCAAAACATATATACATATTAACTTTTTAATTCTTGAAACAATTATATTTTGTGTAGCCATGTGTTGGCCTGCATGTCTGAATGTGCGTCACATGAGTGTCTGGTGCTAACAGTGGACAACAAGAGAGAATCTGGTCCCCAGACACACAGTAACAGACAATCGTGAGCCATTAGGCACGGCCTGGGGAACAAGCCTGAGCCAGCTCTACAACTAGCTCAAAAAAGAGTTTTTACATGCTTGACACCCTTAGTCATGAAATCACAAATTCAAAACCTCTTGGTACTTCTCACCCTGGTCAGAATGGCTAAACTTAAGAAAACCAATAGAGAAGCCAGGTATAGTGAGGAAAAAAAATTTTTTTTCCAGACAGGGTTTTTCTATGTAGCCCTGGCTGTCCTGGAACTTGTCTGTAGACTGTAGACCAAGCTGGTCTCAAACTCACAAAGATCTGCCTGCCTCTGCCTCCTAAGTGCTAAGGTTAAAGGCTTGGAAATATTTTTTAATTCCTCCTCTCCAAAGGCAAAGGCAGGAGCAGGTGAACCTGTGACTCCATTCCTGCCTGGTCTACATAGCCAGTTGCAGGATAGCCAGTTGCAGGACACAATGAGGTCTGGTCTCAAAAAAACAAGAAAAAAGAAAATGGACCACAACAAATGCAGGTGAGGGTATGGAAAAGTAGGATCAGTGTTCACCCCTGCTGAGAAGACCAACTGGTGCAAAACAGCAAATTCATTTTGGAGGTTTTTAAAAACCAAAATTTTAAATGACAAGGTTACCCAGCACAGGACAACTGAGTCCTTGCTCACAGCTCCTTAATTCTCCCACGGAGATCTTGCACACAGAGGCAACTGTTGTGCTAGTCACCAGAGTTAAGCAGAGACAGAGCTGGTTGTGGTAGCATACACCTTTAGCCCCAGCACTCAGGGAGGCAGAGGCGTTGACTAGATTAGTTCAGGAAGTTTGTCCTTGGTGGAGTAAGTAACTGGCGAGGATTCTTAAAAACTGCCCACACTTCCCACTTCAGTCTCTGCTTCCTGCTTAAAGACTGATTTCACGAGCTTCCGCCTGGCCCTGCTGTCATATCTCCTGTCACTTTCCATGATCCCCTGCCGCGATAGACAGTTTCCCCCCTGAAACTCTAACCCTAAATAAACACTTTTCCCCCATAAAGTGAGTGACATTGGCATCCTTTCAGGTTATCAATAAAATAGTAATTAATAATTTATGAAAAACGCAGACAATATTTTATACCTTCCTAATCAAACAATCCCAAAGAAACACTCTACAATTGGTTTTACCTAATTACATGTGTCTCATGACACAGAAGTCAATAGAACCATAATAAACATTATCAACGAAGTTAAAGAGTTCAACAAAGGCACAAAGGCACAGCCCAAGGAACATAAAGAGAAAAATTTCAAACACCTGAGTTGTGCTCAAGAACACACATAAATAAAGCTAAATGAAATGTCAAAGACAGTTCAGAATTTGAAAACCAAATTTAATATAGATATAAAAATAATGATAAAATATAATTTGTAAGGAAAACTAATACAAAACCTCAAACATCCAAATACAAACTCAAGAGAAAACTTTAGAAATATAATTTACTGATTAGAGGTCAAAATATCAATAATTGAATTAAAGTAGAAGAGTTAGGCTAACAAGCAAAAATAGTTTAAAAATGGAAAATATAGGAGCATGCAGGAAATTCCTGGCAACAAGTCGGATTAAGTATTTGAATTATAGACATAGGTGAGGGAGAAGCATCTCTGCTTTATGGTACATACCATGTCTTCTACAAGATCATGAATGCAGCCATTCTCAAATTAAGGAATGGTTATCATTGCAGATAAAAGGGGCACATAAAACACCAAACAGACAAGAGTATAAAGGAAACTCACCTCAGCATGTCCTCTTTAATAAATATAACAAATGAAGAGCTCCTAGTTCTCCAAAATAAAAACAAACGTCACATGCAAAAGAAATCCCATCAGAAAAAAAAAAGATGATTCTTATGTAGAAATTTTGTAAGCAAGATGATTATGAAAAAATGTATGTAATCTCCTAAACGAACCTGATGGCCAGCCAAGACTAGTGTGCTCAGCAAACCTATCTACCATAATTGAAGGACAAAGAAAAACCTCCCATGAACTAAACAAGTTAAAAATCTCATATCAAACAGGAAAGTCCAAAACTAAAAATACAGAAAACAGTATTTTAAACTGTAAAAAGGAATAAGTTGCAACAAAGGGAATATAGAAAGAAAAAAAATCGAGTGATAATAATTTGAACACAAGGTGCTGGGGACCAGCCTCAGCCCACTGTGGGTCATGAGACTGGGAGGAATGATCGGTGTGAGAGAAAATCACTTCACACATGAGGCAGGTACAAGCTGGTGATGACTCATCTCAAGAGACTGTTGTTGGGAGGCAGTCTCTCTGGCATCTGCTCATTTTTTCTCCTTCTTCCTCTTAGAGCAGAGAGTCAATCCCAGTCTTTTATTGTTAATCATTTCCTTATACATTTTTTCTACATGATCAAAACCCTTTTTGTCTTTCCCCAGCATATTTGCTTTTCCCCAAAACCCACAGATGAGAATAATCAGAATATAGCAAGCTGTACTCTACATACATGGTACAGTGATTGTACCCAAGAACTCACAGAACAGAAAACAGCAAACTGTACACTACATACACGGTACAGTGATTACATTGCAAGCTAGCAAACACTTAATCGTTACTCAGTGCTTTTCTTAGACAAACCTCCACATCATAGGTCATCTGGGCAAAATCTTGTGGTCACAATAAGTGGTATAAGAACAAAGAGGTGCTAAACAAACTCGACTATTCTGAATTCTTAGATGCTGTTTGCAGCTGAACAACTTCTTTCTGAGCTCTTTCTAAACATCTTTTGTAATACGAGTGATCTTTCAGAGGGTCTCTAGCCACTTCCTCATAAACTGTACAAAGCTTCTGTAATCTCCTTATCTTATCCCAGGGAGTCATGTCCATGTGACCAAGTCTTTCTAGAAAAGGAAGCTAGTGTGAGTTCAGTAGCTTCTCTAGGGTCTAATTCCTTTCTGACTGCAGCAATCTGGGGGCTGAGTATGGAAACTCAAACAATTCCTGATATTGTTTGATATCCAAGAGCTGACTAAAGTTTTTCAGGGAACAATTAGCACAAAAGGCCTCTATGAATTCAATTTCTTGTTCAGATAATTCAGGGTTCACTTTATAGCAGGAGGAATGCTTCCTCCAGAGTGGTTTCTTTCTGAGCCATTTCCTTCTCCGCCAGCCCCCCTAGAAATCTTGCCAGTTGCATCGACTAGGGTTGTATTAGAGTCACAGTAATTAACAACGCAGGCAGACATATAGGAAAAAGCAATGCTGGGCTGGTAATCTAGAGATGTTTGCTCCAGGGTTACGGTGCTGAAACTGTCAAGCAGCTGCTTCCGCAACCATATCATCCCTGATAATTATTTATTATTATATAGATGATATTTTGTTGGCTGATTCTGATGAAGATACTTTTAAAAAATGCTTCACAAAAAAAAAAAAAACCAAAACCAAAAATTCTAAAAAAAAAAAAAAACTGAAAAAAATAACTAATTGGATTCTTCCATGTATTGTAAAGAGAACAATTCCAGAGGCACCAACATTCTATACTGTTGAAAACAAGGTGGAAATGGCAGGCTATAAATCAGACAAAATAAGCAAGGTCATCAAAAGCCCACATTCTTCAGTTCAAAAGTGAGAATTGTATGCAATCCTTATGGTATTGTTAGATTTTCCTGAACCTCTTAATATAATTATTGACCCTCAATATGCAGAAAGAGTTGTTTTACATATAATAACTGCTAAATTTATTATTGGCAACTCAAAATTAACTTTGTTATTTATGCAATTGCAACAGGCTATCAGAAATAGAAACTATCCATTATATATTACTCAGATTTGGTTTCATACAGGTTTGCGAGGTCCATTTGCCTGAGAAAATGAGAAAATTAACCAATTACTAATAGGAAATTTGTTAAAAGCCTCAAATTTTCATTAAAAAACACCATGTTAACAGTAAAGGTTTAAAGAAAAAATTTTCTATCACTTGACAACAAGCCAAAGAAAGAAATTTTTTAAATGTCTTATGTATAACCAAACTCCATCACCTGCTAGAAATAATGTTAGGGATACCAAAAGAAATGAAATCTGGCAAATGGATGTGTTTCATTTTGCAGAATTTGGAAAGCAAAATATGTACACCATACCATAGATTCATATTCAGGGTTCCAATGGTCAGCTGCTTTTGTTGTGAAAAGGCTAATTGTATAATTACAATTTGTTGGAAATAATGGTTATTATGGGGATACCCACATAAAGTAAGACTGATAATGCTCCTGTATGTGTGTCTGGTATGATAAAGCAATTTGTTGCATATTATAATATAAAGCATATTAATACATAACATTGTTATACCATTATACACAACAGGACAAGCTGTTGTAGGAAGAGCTAATTGTATTTTAAAAGAGATGCTTATTAAACCAAGAGAGAGTAAGGACCCCAGAGACAGGCTAATAATGCTGGTAAAAAAGAAACAACAGCATCTGAGACACACTGGGTTATAAAAAAAAAAACCCAACAACTGTAAAACTAAATCAACCCATTTACTATGTGTAAGCAGAAGAATGAAAACCTGCAAAAGTTTTGAGATGGGGACATGGTTGTGCTTATGTATCTACAGGGAATAAAAAAACATGGTTACCAACAAAACTTATAAAGATTAGATTTGACCAAAAAAAAGATTTCCTACTAGCTAAAACTTAAATGTCTTTGCATGGCAAATTAATCTTATTGGCCACCTAATCCTCATGATGTAAAAATGTACCTATAATATCACCTTTAAAAGTTTATTTTCAGAGCAGATAACAATAAAGATAAAGCAAATGGCACAGATGGTTCTATCTCACAGACTGCCTCAGTTACTGTTCCCACAAGAATCTATATCCAGGAGAAATTCAAAGGGCTAGGCCAAATGATTGATCCTACATAGACTAGACAAAAAACTCACAGAGACCGGACAAAAAACAGACACCAGACAAAAAACTTAGAGACTAGACAAAAAAAGACTCAGCTAGCTTTTCTAGCGCTTGGCTAATATCCTAATTTTTAAAGGGTAACCAAAAAGATGTTTTTACCCCCAGACCGCAAAAAATAATTTTAAGAATACAACACTGCCATTCCCAAGAGGTGGGGTGTGTGTTTTTGATCGTCTGGTGGGTTATAGATTGGACGTGATAAGAAAAAAAAAAAAACAAGGTCAAGGTTAAAGCCAGGAATCTTTTTCTCCTCTCTATCCTTCTCTTACTCTATCTCTCCTCTAAAGGAGAAAAAACAAAAAGGGAGGGGGATGTAGGATTATAGGATAAAAGATTATTGAATCTACTAGTATCAAATATTATGTATTGGTATGGATTATTATATACTGATAGAAATTTAAAATGGTTTTCTTCAAATTATGCTTAATGTTTTGGACATATTCAACTTATTTGAAAAGGTGATGTGAAGTTCCAGTTTTATGAACACTAACTATTACAAACTGTTCAGGATGATTGGAGATATAAATTAGTAGTTAGTCACCTATAAGTAATCTTACTTGTAGTCTTATCAGGTATTACTTTAATTAATTACAGAAATAAGATTTAGTCTCTTGCATATGTTTTCAAGGTTAAATACATAGTACATAGTTATAAACAAGTAACATTGTTCGATAAATAGATAGCTACAGACAGACAGACAGACACAGGTCGTCTTCAAACACTTCAGAGATCTACAGAATATGGCATTTAAAGATACTTTAATACTGGAAGACTTTTCTGACAGAGAGACACATCTGCTCTTGGCAGCCCCTCTGATCTACTTCAAAGAAGATGATGGGCATCAAAGAAAAAAAAATAAGGCAAGATAGCCACTGGAGAAAAAAACAAAACTGTTCTTCAACTGCTGATAGCAGGCTGTCTGAGCAAGCATGACAAATAGGACACTAGAAAATTGACTGTCCAATTTTGCAGAAACTAAGTGGTCAATCCTTCAAAGTTCCTGCATCACAGAAAAGCCTGTCAGATACTCTGGCCAGTAGGCTGAAGATCGGACTCCCCAGTGACACTGAGAAACCTCTGGTGACTGTCTAGACTGTCAACCGTCTTTGTCATTTCTATAGTTCTGGAAGCTGTTTGCTCTATGCTTCCTATATACTTAGGTAATATTTATTTCCTTCTAACGTCTCTGATAGGGTTAAAGACTAGTTACAGTCTCACAATTAAATTTAGATTGTTCAAAATGATAAAAGTCGATTCAGGTGCTGAACTTTAAAGTTACCAAGATAAGATAGATAGTAAAATATATTACCCAAGGGTATTAAATATATAAATGTAAATCTTACCTAATAATGTTCATAATTGTTATTATTGTATATAGTTTATTATTGTACGGAAAAGCCTTTTATTGGACTAAAAGAGGGAGATTTAAGCATAATGTATAGGGAAAAAATACGGGATTCAGCCACAGGCAGAGGCCTAGGAGACATGAGGACAGAGGAGCTGGAGAAAGAAACCCACAAATTTACGCTGGGAGGAAGCCAAACTAGCAGAGAGAGTTAAAAATAGAGTAATAGCTGTTCAGTATTGTGCCAAAAAGCCTATTAAACAAATGTAATAGTTCAGTTGCAAGTACTTGGGTGCTATCTGCGATAAAAGAAAAACTGCAACACACACCTCCACACAATTTTAACGCTAACAGGAGCTGTGTCACCAAGCCCACTTCAGCACGGGTGACAGACAGCTCAGCTCACGAAAGCTAAAAATGTGTAGCTCTCTGCGTAATTCACAGATGGTCTCTGCCTCTTCCAGACAATTAGGCTTGTCTGAGAGTGTCTTGTACACTTGGAAATCTTGTACACTGTGGATCTGGTCAGTTTCTGGTACTTCTAGAAGCCTCTGAGTTTACTTCCTGTGTTTTTTTTTTTTCTACTAAGATTTTATTTAAAATTGGGGAGGGTGTGTGTGTACATGGGTGCTGTAGAGGAAAAGTCACTGAATCCCATGGAGCTAGAGTTACACCCGGTCAGCTAGAGTTGACTGACAGGTGCTGGAGTCCTCTATCAAAAGCAGTACCTTCTCTTAAGAGCTGAGCCATCTCTCTAGTGCTAACTTTCTGAATTTTAATGAACTTCCCTATAGGATAAAGTGTTTCCCTTTTCTTTAGCACATCCTGTTCTTAATGAGCGTCCCTCCAAGATAGAATGTTTTATCTCGAAGGAATTGCTCCACAAATACCGCTCTTAATTGCTGAGCCACCCACCACCACCACTTACCACCAATGACTTTAAAAACAACAGTCTTTAGACAATGCCGAATGATCCTGGAAGACAAAAATCTCTCCTGGATTGAAACTGCTGCTCTAGAGCAGCCTCTTAAAGAGGTGATATCCTATCATTGGTTCATTCCCTCAGCCCTATCCAGAAATAGCTTCAGGACTTAACCTTGATCACCACTCTAACATTCTCCTAGCAACTTCCAGTGTGCTTCCCTCACTTTTTTCTCTTTTCCTCTTTGTCCCTGATGGTAACAAGAGTGGTCATGTTGGCAGTTTCCTTACCACATCCCCTTGCATACAGAGAATCTCAGTGATGGAATGTTACCAAAACCATGCCTTCCCAGGTACCTAACCATACCCATTAATATGATGGGGTTAGGGTTTTAGATCATAGTCTCTGGAGTGAATCAAGGATAGACCTGGGAGGGGGACTTTAATGTGAGAGGATGCAACTTCTTTGTTTTAAGTTCAAAGAAGTGTTGAAGACCTGCTTGATATAGGAGGGGTTAAAAGGTTGTTACAAGGGTCTAGAGATCTACTGGAAAGTGAAGGTATTATCTTAAGGTTATGGGAGGAGATCATAAAGGGTAAAACAGCAAGTCTTTCAGGTGATGAAGAGGAGAAGCCAAGGCTCAACAGGAAATGATCCTTGGTGTAATAATTTCTAGAGAGAAGCAGTGTTTGCAAAGACTGATTAGAACTATAATGATGTGGGAAAGTCGCATTGCTGCAGGTCCACAGGCTAATTACGTTATCTTGAACTAGCTTTTTGTTTTTATATTTTTTATTTAATGTTATGGTTGTTTTACCTGTATGTCCAGATATCACATGCATGCAGCAGCTAGAAGGGGGTGTCGGATCCCTGGAACTGGAATTAGAGAGGTCTGAGCTACCACAGGAGTGCTGGAAGTTAAACCTGGTCCTCTGGAAGAGCAGCCAGTGTTAACTGTTGAGCCATGCTCAGGCTAGCTTTAGCCCCTGAAATAGCCATTCCTTGCTCACCTATGTGATAACTAATATCCTGTGGCTAGTAGATTAAAAAAAAAAAAACACCAAACTTTTTGGAAACTCTTAATCTAGTTTCCACCAAACCCAAAGCTAAGAACGTCATCAGACAAGCTGGAGACAGGGTGGGCTCCTGGGAGGATAGGAGGGGAATTCAAGCTGAGACTCCTAATAGCTGAGGGCAGAGTCTGAAGAGGACACTAACTAGGCTAGTGTCCTAGAAGGAGGAGGGGAACACCAGCACACCCACAAAAACTTCAACCCCAAGTTAACCCTGCCTTCAAGACGTGCGGGGAAAAAGATAAAGCAGTTAGAGCAGAGATTGAAGGAATGCCCAACCGATGCACACACTGGGAGAGTGCCAACCTCTGACACTGTGAACGGTACTCTGCTAAGCTTCCAGACAGGAGCCTGTCAGATGTCCTCTAAGAGACTTTACCCAGCAGTGCCTCAAAACAGATACTGAAACTCACAGCCGAACATATGGTGACAAATAGGGAGTCTTGTGGAAAAGTGGGAGGAAAGGACCTGAAGGTGACAGGGGCTCCACAAAAAGACCAACAGAGCCAACTAACCAGGCCCCAGAGGTGCTTGCTGAGACTGAAGATCAACCAAGGTCCTTTCAGGAACTGGACCTAGGCCCCCCTACTAAAATGTACCAGATAGACAGCTTGGGCTTCATGTGGGTCCTCTAGTAAGGGAAGAGGGGACTGTATTGGACACAGACTCACTTGATAGCTTTTTGATCACTTCCCCCTGGTGGGACTGCCTTGTCAGGCCACAGGGGAAGAGGCCAAGCTCAGTCCCGATGCAACTTGATGAGCTGGGGTATATGGGAAAGGGGGGCTCACCTGAGAAATAGGCAAGGGTAGAGGGTGGAGGAAGGGAGGGCGAGACTGGAAGGAAGGATGAGGCTACAACCAGGATGTAAAGTGAACAAAAAATTAAAAATGCACCAGATAGCATGAGATCTTCCTCCACCTTGCTCTGACCACCATTCTGATGCCTTGATAATTGTAAAAGGAACTTTTATTCGCCTGTTATAATTGTTGTCTCAGAAGCTTACTGCCTTCTGCTAACCTAGGCCTAGTCCTGGAAGCTTCTAGCCTCAGTACAATCTAATCTAGGCCTAGAACATTTTCAGCCTCTGAGATTTATTGCTTAAATAAGCTCACTCTTGTTCTTGCTGAGCTCTGGGCTGGCTGTTTTGATTCAGCTCTTCTGGCTCAAACTCCTCTCCAAAGCTAATTTATCCAATCTGTCTTTCTTCTGGACTTCTGAATTGCTCTGCTTGGCCTCAAACTAACTCCAGAATTCTCTTCTAGTCTTCTGGTTTCTCATTCTCTGGCTCATTCGGTCTTCACCCGAGTTCTTTCACTGGAATCTGTCTATTACTGTCCCTCCTCACTCTCTGCATTGCCCCTTAAGTAGCTTCCCTTTCCGCTCTTCTCATAAGAGCTGGGCATATTCTAGTCTGTCAATCTTTCTCTGATTCATCAGTTTTTGCCACTCAATTAGACACCACTTTGAAACATGGGTGCTTCCTTCTACAAACTGTCTTTACCTTCATTGTTTGGAATTAAATGCATGTACCACCATGCCTGGAGCTAAGCTTTTCTTCACCGGAAATTAAGATCTGCTTGCCTGTCTCCTGGATTAAAGGTGTATTATCACCCAGACCTAGATCTTCAGATGTGAGCTCTTGCTAGCTGGGTCACATAGGCCTAGAAGGTCTTTGGATGTGATCTCTTGCCAAACAGCCATGTTCTGAATTAACATTCCTCTACAGATAATGACTTTCTTTGTCCTGTAAACTATAAAACTTCATGAAGCTTTTTGCTTCCACATTAGAACACAGAATCTGGGGTAATCCAAACCTGTGTTGCCAGACCTTGATAACTCAAATTTGGCTCTAGAATAAACTCTTATTCCCTTTATGATTTTTTTTAAACATCAACATGGGAGATCCCAGCGCACTTGTCATCTGAATGCTCGTGCTTCCATTCTCTCTGCTTCTCTAAGTGCTCCACCAAAGCTAGCTTGAAGGGGGTTTACCTCCACCCCATTTAGCATCTGAGAATAGTGTCCCAATGCACCCTGAAGCTGTGACCATGACATTACTGTGTTGTGCTTAATTCTTAGACCTATCAAAGAGGTATGGGGGGTAGAGACATGGGGGTTGGGAAGTGTTTTTTGTTTTTTTGACCAAATCAGATGACATTCTATTTATTATGGTGTTCACTGCAAATAACAGAAAAGGTGGTGGGAGGCACAGTGCTCGCACTGAGGTTAGCAACAGGCAACAGGGTTCAAATCTAGGCTTTTCTTCCAGTTACAATAGGAGCTGCTCCACTGGAAACTCAAGTTACATTCATGACCCCTCAGGTGTGACTTCAGGGGCCTCACACTGAACAAGCTACCTTTTGGCTGTAAAGCTCAGGACATTTTCACAAAGCTATAACCATGGTCCAAGAAGCCCTGTACCCCTCCCTCCCCCCATGTCAGACTCATCAATTCCAAAGTTAATCTCCCATTTACCCTCCAGATTCTTCAGCCTATAACCAAACACAAAAGCAAATGACTGGATTCCTGCTGGGGGAAAAAATATGTGTGTGAGGGGGGGAGGTGAGCAAGAGATCAAGACGAAGATAAGCATAGGGGCTAGCAGGAAAAGAACAAAGAAGTTAAGATACCACAGCCTAAAGGCGTGCATCAAGAGGCAGGAGACACCAGGAAGATGCAACTTTCTAGAAGAAAAAGTTTGGCATCTGATGTTTGGGAAGGGCCATATAAGGAATAAGCCTCCGCCTGAACCTGAGGTCAGGTGTACACCCCAGATGATAGCTTAAGACAGAAAAAGCCAAGCACTCTGCAATCTTGGAAACCCATTTCCACTGTGATAAGGACTGTCCCAAGACCTCTCAATACTCCCTGAAACTGCACCGCAAAATAAACACACGCAATAACTCTTTTAAAATTTTAAATACAAACACAAATGAATGTAATTACATTCAAACAAAATCATTTTTATTTTTATGGGTTTTCTTTTTTCCCCTGTGTGGTTGTGTATATGTGTTCACGTGTACACATATATGTGGAGGCTGCAGGCCAACAATGGTGTCTTCTCTATTCATTCTACAATCTATTTTTTTTTTAGATTTATTACTTATGTGTATTGTGTTTCTGTGTGGACTGTATGCTACATGTGTGCAGGTGCTTGTGAAGGCCAGGGGACATACCCTGGAACTGGAGTTTTAGGTGGTTGTGAGCTACCTGACATTAGTGCTGGGAACTGAACTCAGATCCTCTGGAAAGAGCATACCTGAGTGCTGAGCCAGCTCTCCAGCCTGGTTTTTTAAATAAAGGTTCTTACTGAAGCTGGAATAAACAAATCTCTCTGGGCTGGGTGACAGCGAGTTCTGTGACTCCTACTGTACCCACTCCCTCACCCCACCTCAAGCATCGATTTTACAGGCGCACACCACTTTCCTCAGCTTTTTACCTGTGTGCTGGGAATACAGATAGCTCCTCATGCTCGACAAAATGAGCCATCTCTCTAGCTTCCAAAAAAATTTCATAGGCCCCATTTATGCGATAGCCATGATTTGTTGACTCCTGGTATATATCCTGTATGAACATACATGAAGGGTTGGTAAGATATCTCAGTGGAGGAAAAGCTTGAAATTTATGCCTTAAAACCTAAATGCAATCCCCCAAATCCAAATTCAGTGGTGTATATCTGTACTTAAACCAATCCTGTGGAAAGACGGATAGATAGTAGAGAAAGGAAAACATATCCTAGAAGCTCACAAAATAGCTAGCCTGGATCATGTAATGCAGTGTCAGAAACCAGAGATTCTGTATCCTCAGGTAGGAGAAAACAGACTCCTGAAAGTTGTCCTCTGAACTCTGCATGTGTGCCATGGCTCACAAGTACCAGCACTCACACAAATAACTTTTAAAAATATGAAGTACAGACTGAATGATTGGTTCCACTATCACCACACATGCTACAGGTTAAAAAAATAAAATAAAAGCTGCATAGACCTGAGCTAATTACAAAAGAGAAAAGCAATGTGAACACTGAAATGTCCCAGATCTCATTTATTCAAGTTACATCCATATAATAATAAAAAAGAATTAATTATTGATGGTGCAAGCTCAAGACAGAAACTGTTAAAAAAAATACAAATAAAAATAACAGCCACAGAGCAAGCAAGATGGCTCAGTGGGTAAAGATGACTGTCACCAAGCCTGACAATCTGAGTTCAATCCCCACGATCCATATGGTGCAAGATCACTGACTCTCACTGATTCACTGATCTCACAGCCACATACACCTAGCAGCATGTGTACACACATATATACAAAATAAATGAGTTTTTAACAATAAGCTACTCTTTTCTTTTTGAAGTTAATTCTATAAAAAACTCCATGACATTGCAGGAATACATATAAATCCATACAGGCACTGACTAAATACAGGCACGTATGTACATATACTTACATACATATAAACACATACAGTTCATACATACATATGCCCATTTATAAAACCACCCTACTGTTCCCATGGCTGGCACTTAAGGGTTTTACTGACTCCCACACAAATGTACCTTATATCACAGTCTACAAAAACGCTTCTGAAATTAGTCAAGGTCATCCTGAAATGAAATTCATGTTTAACAAGACAAATATAAATATGTGTACTTATTAGTAGTAGTTAATTTGTGGGTAACTTTCCTCATGCATGTTTGCTGTGTCTAAACATGCAAATAATCAACAAATAATTATATTTGTTTTCTGGTAATGTTAATCAGCTGATATGCAATTTTCTCACTTCAAGTAAATACAGAAATACATTTCATTTTGGAATATGCTGATAAAGTGAAGAACTCATTTCTCAGTAAACTCTGTTATGTAAAACTGCACCTGTAAAAATCTCATTGTGGTATGAGTCATGTAGTATACATGTGAATTCTGACCTTTTAAAGACCTTCCTTCATTCAGAACACATAGGGCATCCCTACCCACAAACTGATGATGGGACTGATCTGTGATCAAGAAATGAATGATTTCCAAATCATGACATCCTTGTCAATGAGTTCCTCTTCAAGATTGCAAATCTGACCCACACTGGGAGAGACAAAGGTCTCACCCTACTATGAGACATGTGATGTCTATGAAATTATCCGGCTACTGCAGACTCCCACACTCAGAGCACAAAGTACGTCTCTCCCGGGGGAATTCATTTGTTCATGCTGTCGGAGCTGGGCGTCAGACGCCAAGACTTTCCCACATCCGCTGCATTTGGAAGGCTTCTTCACCATGTGAACTTGATGGGACACCTCCAGTAGTGTATCTGACTAAACCATTTTCCAGTCTTGACCTTCCTAAGGTTTGTCTTCAATGTGAGTTTGTAGATGAGATGTCAACTCTGACTTCTGTAAGAATACTTTCCCACATCTCTCACAGACAAAAGGTGTTTCCTTCCTGTGAATCAACTTATGCTTGGAGAAAACTGACCTGCTTCTAAAGGCTTTCCCACAATGAGTGCACACGTAGGGTCTCTCTCCTGTGTGAATTCGCTCATGCTCTTGCAGTTGGACTTTAGTACAAAAAGCTTTCCAACAGCTGTTGCATTTGTAAGGTCTCTCCCCTGTGTGAATGAGAAGATGCACCTTCAGTTCAGATGGAGAGCAAAACGATTTCCCACAGAAATTGCATTTGTAAGGCTTCTCCACCAGGTGAATTTTTTCATGTCTGCTCAATGTTGACAACTGTTTGAAGGCCTTCCCACACACAGAACACACATAAGGCCTCTCCCCTGTGTGTATTCGAGAATGTGCCTTCAGTTGAGATGTTTTACTGAATGACTTCCCACAGTCAGGACATTTACAAGGCTTCTCTCCTGTGTGGATCTGATAATGTGACTTCAGTTGGGATGGATAATTAAACAGCTTCCCACAGTCAGGGCATTTGTAAGGCTTCTCCCCAATATGAAGCTGTTGATGGGGTGCCAAAGTAGACTCCTGGACACCTGTCTCACATTTCTGAGAGACAAAAGGTTTCTCTTTAGTGTGAATTAGCTGATGTTTTCGAAAAGACGACCTGCTACTGAAGGCTTTTCCACACTCAGTGCACACAAAGGGCCTCTCTCCTGTGTGGATTCGCTCATGCTCTTGGACTTGCTCCTTAGTAGAGAAGGCCTTTCCACAGTGGCTGCATTTGTAAGGCCTCTCTCCTGTGTGAACTCGATAATGTGCCTTCAGTTGGGACATTTTACTGAACAGTTTCCAACATTCACGGCACTTGTAAGGCTTCTCTCCTGTGTGATTCTGATAATGCACCTTCAGCTCACATGGAAAATTAAAGGACTTTCCACACTCATGGCACTTGTAAGGCTTCTCCCCTGTGTGACTATGGCAATGCACCTTCAGTTGGGATGGATAGTTAAATGACTTCCCACAGTCATTGCACTTGTAAGGCTTCTCCCCAGGGTGAAGTTTTTCATGCCGGTCTAGTATTGACTTCTGATTGAAGGCTTTTCCACACTGAGAACACACATAAGGTTTCTCTCCTGTGTGAATTCGTTGATGCACCTTGAGTTTGGCTGTTTTACTGAATGACTTTCCACATTCACGGCATTCGTAAGGCTTCTCACCTGTGTGGATCTGACGATGCACCTTCAGCTGGGATGGAAACTTAAACGATTTCCCACAGTCATTGCATTTGTAAGGCTTCTCTCCATTGTGACTTTGTTTATGGGATGTCAACTCTGACTTACGTAAGAAGGCCTTCCCACATTTGTCACAGATAAAAGGTGTGTGATTCTTATGAATCAATTCATGTTCATAAAAAGCGGACCTATCACTGAAGGCTTTCCCACACAGACTGCACACATATGGTTTCTCTTCTGTGTGCGTTTGTTCATGCTCTTGGAGTGCAGCCTCAGTACAAAAGGATTTCTCACAGCTGCTACACTTGTAAGGTTCCCCTGCAGTGTGAACTAGATGATCCACCTTCAGTTGGAATGGGTAACTCAATGAATTGGACACATAAAGGAAGGCCTTACCACCATTGTAGGAAACAACTGGTCGGTTCACAGTGAGAGTGATGTCAGGTTTATGCAAAGATACAGCATAGAGTATCTTAGAACTTTGATCTGCTGTCTCCTGAGAATGGCTTCCATGTACCAGTGGTTGTTTATGGCTGAGAACTCCGTTCCCAGTGCTTCTGCATGACTCTTCTCCTCTATGAGAAGCCACACTGCTAGCATTACAAGAGCCTTGTATCAGGAGCTGACTGGATGCAACAATGTTAATAAGCTTCTCTGTGACACTGCTTTCCTTCTGACCATTTGCTCCTAGATTTAGCTCCAAACTTTTTGGAAGTGAGCAATATCGTGGAAGACTCTCTTGTGTAGAAATGAAGTAGTGTCTCAAGGGAATGGTTTCTCCAGGCTTTTGATATTCATGACCACTATTTGTGCTCAGAGTTTTCTTGTGGAAAGTACCAGGATGAAAGGGTAAAATCTGGTTTTGCTGATCTCTCTTTGTAATGTCAGTATCCTGCCACAGTTCTTGTAGAAAGGGATACAACGAATCATCTCTTGTGACTTCACTTGCCATATCACTATGAACTGAAGCTTTCTCAGACATTTTCTGTGATGAGGTATCAATTCCTGATTTTTCTACAAACAACACAGATAAAGGAATAAGCAGAGTGAATAGGATGGAGGATGAATCATACAGAGGGACTGGGACTAAACATAAATGCCTAAGACAGATACTAATGATGCAGATGTTGCTAACAATTAGTAGAGACAAGCTAGCCAATGACCATGTACAGCAGGGATCCCCTATACAGCAGACATTCATTAATTATGACAACAACAGATCAGAGGATAAGGCACAGAAACTCACTTTTAAGTTGGAAATATATAAACATAATAAAACATCAGAAAGTTTCTAAATCCTAGAAAGAGAAAATAACTGCATGTTTGCATCAAAATCTACCAAAAAGCAAAATAGCAACATTTGTTGTAATAAAATACACCAGTAGCATTTTGATTGCTCACATGTCTTAAGTGGAATCCATAAATCACACAAGGAAAACTTAACCTAAATAAAAACAGCTCAGGTATGGTGGCATGAGCCTTTAATTCCAGCACTTGGTAGGTAGAAGCAGGTGGATCTCATTGAGACCAACACAGCCTAATCTGCAAAGTGAGTTCTAGAACAGCCAGGGCTACACAGAGATGTGTGTGAAAAATAACAATAACAAAAATAAATAAAATGCTATTGAAATAAATAACAAAAGGAGATGGTCTGTATTCATGCCAATGGGGTTAAGAAAATAACTTGTGTATTCAAAAAGGATCATGAGTAGGGATTCCAAAATAACCAAATAAATTAAAGCAGCGAGAGAAAATAGTTCAGAAAACCAGAAGAGGAAAAAAATGCTTAGCCAGACAAAAAGACTTTCTCATTTGAATGATCCCAATTTCTGGTCTCTGAAAAGGAAGGGAACCAGCTTACAGGAACTGTCCTCACATACCTACACAGGGCAGAAGAGACTGTAAGGTCAAGGACTAAGAAATTCATTGTACACAACAATAAGAATTGCATGTCATGTTCAGAATGAACAGAGCCTTTACGGCAAACTTGTCACAGGAGGAACATACAGAAGAACATACAGAACAGTAAGTCTAAGGTGTCACAACTAAGGGGAACAATAAACCAGCACAGGAATTCAGAAAATCAATGAGTTCAAAGACAACAGGGAAAACAAAACACAGGCACAACATAAATGATAATAAGAACCCAAAAGACAATATACTAATTCAAAAATCAGTCTTAGAACATATAAACTACAACCAGCCCTTTCTCCATTACTTGAGCAATATATTAATCAACTTGGCTAATGTCAGGTGTTCACAAACAAGCCGTGAAAATAAAAAAAAACTCTTGTGCACTTACACACGAGACAAGCTCATCCCACAAACTCACCTTTCAGAAAGTCTCACATGGCCTCATGTCAACAATAAATGGATTACAGAATTAACCCTAAAAACTCCATGGAGTCTCTCATAGGTGACCACTGATGGGGAGTTGGTGAGACAGACTGACAAAGGCCTCATGAAATCTATCCCACCCAGGAAGCAATGGCTTACCTTGACACCTCTGGCCTGGGAAATCAGCCTTTCCTTTTTCCATCCTAAAGATGACTCCAGGGCTGGGAATGGGATACCCTGTTAATGAGAAAGATGCTGGGTTTTTGGGGGTAGTTTCATGTTTTTAGAGATGAAGTTTTGCAATGCTTCATTGGGAAAACCAAGTCAACACTCTATTTTGTATAATTAATATGAGTAGGTGCACAAAAGAAATGAAGCATCAGGACAAATGAAATAAGCACACACGCACACAAAAGAGATGGGGGAGAGGAAGAGAGAGATACACTTCTGATAAAGAGAAGGAAGGAAATCTTTCCAATGAGACCCATCCTGGCTCCCCAGGCCAGCTGTGCTCACCCACTGACAAGAGGTGACTGTAGATCTCCAGCATCACCTCCTGGTACAGGTATCGCTGGGCAGAGTCAAGTTGCTGCCACTCCTCCTGGCTGAAGTTCACAGTCACGTCCTCAAAGGACATCCACTTCTGTAACAATACACCACAGTTCACTGTGAATGACTCATCATTGGCAAACAGACAAATTATATATAAGATTGAGTTTTTAATGACATTTCACTACATTTTTCACAAAATATCTACTTTCCATTAATCTGGGGAGATAGAGAATGCTTATAAAGCAATCAATCCCACCATCCATCATACACAACCACATTTTAAAGTACATTAGAAAAGGACTCTTTAACACTTTAAGAAAGAGTACACAGCACAATGTTTTTTAAGCAACAATATTCCAAGTTAGAGTTATGCTGGAATCCACCAGATTTAACATTATGAAACTGGCATTTAGAAGCTGCTTCGCTAAAAGTACTGACTCCTCCCTTGGGAACTAAAGGCCAGATAAAAGTCTGGCATCTTTGACTTCATTCTGTATCTATCTCCTTGACTTTGGGTTACCTACTTACCTCTGCAGATTAGCACATATTGCTCAAAGAGCATCAGCCTAAGCTATCCCAACCCCCTTTCCAAGATGAAAGTACAGACTGGTTATTGTCCTTGTTCCTAATTTTCCTCTTGAGATTCTACACTGAAGCAGAAGTATTTATCTCCCAAGAACACTCTCGTGCAAAAAGGACTTCTTGGTTACACATGTGACTATTTAATTGATCTGCTATGAAAACAAGCCCCCTACCTCTGGATCCTTAGTACAAAAATCAACATCTTTTCTCTCTCCCCCTCTTCCTCTCTCCAAACAGAGCCTCATTCTCTGGCCTGACTGGCTCAGAACTCAACTCTACTTTCTCTAAATTCAAATGGCCTAGAGCTGCAGTCACCTTCCTGCCTCTATGTTATATTTTCTTAAGATGTTTCTTTTAAGTATTTTATCCAGGTGAGGAGAAAAGTAAAAACTATATTCACATTTTATCTTCTCAGTACTCCTTTTTCTCAACCTCTATACAATGCATGTCATAAAACCCCAAACACCACCCAGGACACCAACCTTACACACAGATTACATAATATGAACACGGTAATTTAAAAAACCCACGAAATCTTACATATATCTAGTGCTAATAAATGTAAGCTTGACTCCCCTCTTCTGAACTCCCACACACTTTGGTTGTCTCTGTGGCCCTTGGTTTCAGAAACTCCAACTTCAGTTCACACGGACACCTCTTGAAACTATTTTCTACAGGTCAACTCAGGATCCTCAGTCCACCTGAGTAGAGCTTGTGATGGTCACTGTTAATTGTTAGTTTAATTAATGTGAGAAGACCTGCCCTAATTATAGATAAGACCATTCTTTGTGCATGAATATATAAGACGTATAGGAGGAAACAGGGCTGGAGAGATGACCCAGCAGTTTAGAACACTTGTTTTTGCAGAGTACCTGGGTTCAATCCCCAGGACCAATACATATATATAACTCCATTTTCAGAGGATCTGACGCTCTCTCTGGCCTCCAAAAGCACCGGCACACTGTATACATACACACAGGCAAAAACATTCATCACATATAAAAAAACAAATGATATGGACTCCTCAAATTACATAGCCCACAATGTTGTTCTGAGTCTCCCTTGGCCAACAACAGCTACATGCCATGTGTCACCATCACACTAGATAGCACAGGTTTAAATTTAGATATCAGTTTACCAGAAATACAAGGAAGGGAGTTCATGTTAAATGACACTATCAAAAGGCAACTGAGCCAAATCTAAAATTTATCATAATTTAAAGGATAACCCAAGTTCTTCAATAAATGGTTAACACTGGGGCAAAAAATTAAGAAATGAAAAGAGAGTAAAATACTTTTTAGTTAGACTGGATATATAGACACTAGTTGGACCTTGAGAGGAAGACTCTACATATGATAGTATGGGCAGGAACAGATGATGTTAAGAATAACTTACGGTTATATAAAAAGACCATCACCTCAGAGATAAATTGTAAAATGAACTTTTATTCACCTGGTTCAGTTGTTGTCTTAGAGGATTACCACCTCTGTCTGTTAAGCTAGGCCTAGTCCTGGAAGCTTCCAGCCTCCATACAATCTACCACGGCCTAGAATGTTTTCAACCTGAGACTTTCTGCTGAATAAGCTCACCTTTTTTGTTCTTACTGAGCTCTGGGCTGGCTAGTTCAACTCAGCTCTTCTGGCTCAAACTCCTCTCCCAGCTGACTTATTCAATCTGGCTTTTCTCTCAGCTACTGAATTGCTCTGCTTGGCCTCAAACCAATTCCAGCCATCTTCTCTAATTTTCTGGCTCCTTCTCATTCTCTGGCTCGTTCTGTCTTCACCAGTACCTACTTTGTTCTCTCACTCAACCTCTCTCTGTAAAACTCTGCCAGTGAAGTTACCTCCCCTTCCCCTCCCTCTCTCTCTGCCTTACCCATTAAGTAGCTTCCCTTTCTTCTCTCTTCTTGTGAGAGTTGGGCATATCCTATTCTGTTGAATCTTTCTTTGATTCATTACCTTTTCTGCCACTCAATTAGAAATCACTTTCAAACAAGAGTGCTTCCTTCTACAAACTAACCTTCACCGTCACTGTTTGGGATTAAAGGCATACACCATCACACCTGGACCTAAGCTTTTCTTTATCTGAAACTTGCTCTATACTAGGCTGGCCTTGAATTCAGATCTGCGTGCCCCTGTCTCCTAGAATAAAGCCGTGCCTGTATTCCAGCTGAATCATAGACCTTGAAGGTCTTTGGATGTGATCTCTTGCCAGAGCAGCCGTGTTCTGAATTAAAATTCCTCTACGATAAATGCCAAATACCAACACAGAAAAGCATAGCCTCTGGTATTTGCTAGGTTACAAATAACCTAGCGAAGGAAAAAGGGATGAACAGGAAGGGACTTATGCTGATAATTACTCAAAGAAGGGGTTGGGGACATAATTCCTTCTACTTTTACTTTATGTATGAACATCTTAATAGTATAACACTGACAACCTTCAGGCTCCTGCATGTGTAAATGAGCACATGGATACTTCCTCCTGGAGCTGCAAAGACTTTTGGTCTATCTTCTTCTAGGCTGACACTAGTGACACCTGCAAACAGACACAGCACTGCCACTAACTCACTGCTTCTCTGTGAAAACATTTCATATTAAAACTCCTGACATTAACATGTCAAACCTGTTATTGTAACTATGATGTAACATTCCAGAAATGCTCCCTTGGAATGACTAATGGAGAAAATATTAATTGATTATATTACTATGAGAAGTTTCCCTTGGATGAGTCAACAGTTTTTCATATATTGCCTCTTGTGGATAGAATGCCTGAGAAGCTGGGCTTAGTTGCACACACTTTTAACTTCAGCACTTCTAAGGCAGTTGGCTCATGGATCTCTGAGAGTTTGAAGCTAGCTGGGTCTACATTGTGAGCTTTAGGACAGCTAGGGTAACAAGAGAAATCCTGCCCCCAAACCAAAAGAAGCTTCCCAGAATGTATGTACCCCCCAAAATTCACATCTGCCTTTGAGAGATAATCAGCTCATGAGAGTGGAGCCTTCGTAAATGGGACTAGTGCCCTTTAAGAAAATATGACAACATATTAAGAAGATGAACTTGAGCAACTATGCAACCAAGCCTCACCAGATGACCAATCTGCTAGAGCTTCTAAGCCTCGATAACTGGGAGAAGCAGAGACCTTGACTCAAAAACAAAAAAGATTTCAGAGCTGGCCTTAACTATACAGCTATTTTGAGACCACTTTGGACAACTACAAAGACCCTTTCTTTAAAAAAAAAAAAAAAAAAAGTTTAACAAAAAGGAAAAAAAATTAACAAAACAAAAACTTAAAAGGAACAAAACCAACTACAAGAACAAAAATGAACACTAAAATAAAAACTTAAGTGAAAAAGTATATAAAACATAAAGGAAAACCAAGGAGCAAAGTTCCTTAAAAATACTAAAATGTATGCAAACAACAACAAAAAATAAAGAAAAAGAAAAAAAGCCAGGTATGCTGCCATATGCTTGTCATCCCAGCCCTTTGCCAGTGGAGGTGGGAGGCTCAGGAACTGAGGACAAGCGTCATCCTCGCAGGGAATTGGGGGCTAGCTTGGCCTGTGTAAGACCCTATCACAAAACAAAGACTGGGCGTGAGGGACAGAAAGAACATTGACCAAATAAGTAGATTCTCAAAAAAACACAGACACCACAAGGCAATCTGGCACATATTTATAAATAGATTAATTAAATCTGCAAGCAAATGCCCTGTTTTCAATGAGCTGACTGGCAGTGATCAATAGGACTGCTGAGCTTGCACAGTTCTACCTTGCTGCATTTACCCTAGCAGTGAAGAGGCCGGGTGCAGACAACCCAGACGTCTCCAAAGACCGCCGCTTTCCAAACCGGCTTGACTAACTGATCTTCTCAGCAGTGGCACCGACAGTTCCCTCTGCTTCCTCGGGACACAGGCACATCCACCCTTGATATTTTTAGTGTAGCTAATTTTAGACATTGCAGTGGAGGGAGCCACAGTGGATATACAGGCATTTCCCACTCAACTGAGGAAGCTTAGCTTTTCCTGTTTCCTGAGCTACACAGCAAGTCTCCTGTTCATTCAATTGTATGTGGAAGAAGCTTTCACAAGAAGTTAGTCCAAGTATTCCAGAGCCAGAAGCAAGCTGATTTCTGTGAATTTGAGGCCAATGTGCTCTACAGAGCAAGTTCTGTCCCAGTTCCAATGTTCTCCATCCTCTCTGGCCTCCTAAGGCACCTGCCTGCACAAAGTGTACATGTGCAAACTCATGCAGGCACAAACACATAAATTATTGCATCAAAAATAAATAAATGGTAGGTCTACTGCCATTTGCTGGCCTCATAGCCTAAATATAAGGCTTGTTTATCTTGCCTCTTCTCCCTCTCCCTCGTCCCTGCAACTACAGATTTTCAAGATGCCTGCCTTGTTACCCTGTTCTGCTTTTCCTAAAACTCTAATATAAATCATCCTAGGCCTTCCTTCCGAGTCCGAGTCCATTTTAAAGTTCTTTTACTCACGAGACTAAAAACTGACAAATGGATATGCCTCCTCAGATACATCATTTCTTAGAGGGCACAGCAGGCAAGCTTTAAGAACTAGGGATGGCAAGATGTGAAAGAGAAGCACACCTAAAAAGGAGAACTTAATAGAGAGGAGCTTGTCATTAAATAGATGAGATGCTGTCTATAGTGATGTAGGCCTGTAATCCCAGCACTGGAGAAGCTGAGGTGAAAAGAAAAGAAAAAAGTGTTGAGTTTGATGTTGGCCTGGGCTATACAGAAGTTCCAGGCCAACCTTACATTAAGACCCTGCATCCAGCCTGGCATGGTGGCACATGCCTTTAATCCAGGCACTCAGGGAGGCAGAGGTGGGCAGGTCTCTGGTCTATAAGTCAAGTCCAGGAGAGCCAAGGCTACATAGAGAAACCCTGTCATGGGGAGGGGGTGGGGGGAAGGAACACCTTGTATCCAAAGAGAGGGCAAGGGGAGTAAGGGGTAACTAGTCAGTGTGGCATATATATATACATATATATACATATATATGTATATATATATATTCCACTCTTAACTAGCTTAAGTTCATCGCAGAAATAGGTAACAGAAGCTGCAGCTTCCTGTATCTGCCCTTAAGACCTGAAGACCCAAACATAAGGTCCCTCCTGCTTACCTCACATGACCCATGCTGCTCCTTTGCATCCAATGGTTGGGTCTTCTGTTGAAAATTCGTATCTGCAGCCATGTCCCCTCTGATCTTGATGTTTCTTTGTAGTAAATCCAAATTCCTCAAGAGTTCACACAGTTGGAGAAAGGCTAGCTGTGACACGGCAGGAAATCCTGAGGCCTGAGTGATTTCAGTGATCCCAGGAGCCGGGAGACACTGGAAATTCCTAAAAGACAATGAATCCACATCTGACCATGAAATGGTGAGGGCCTATGTGGAAGGTCACGTGTAGGCAGTGTAGAGGACACATAAAAGCCCTGCTCTTGTTATTAGTCAGGGTTATAAAACAAATAAAAGAAAACAAAACTTAAGTCATTTACAAAATGAGGACACGGCTATTTATTATAGGGATCCAGAATGCAAGGGAAGACTCACTAAACCCTCAGCACCTGCCTGGAAGGTGGTAAAATACTAACAAAAAATCCGCAAGCTATTAACTTAATTTTGATTTCATGTTAAACAACACTTTCAGCTACACATTATAAGTATTAGTATTCTGCTTAATTTGCTCATAAGTCACTAAATAGAAGAACAGGAGTACAGAGTCAAGCTCTTTCCATTCTAAGGAACACACTGGCCACTGTATTCTATGTAGTCCCTTCTGTAGTCAGAATCTAAAAACAGCATTTCTGTTTCCTGTTGCACAGAGAGTTCAGGATGACAGCCAATTCTGATTCTGGTCTAAGTTTCTAGACATCTGTCTGGGTTTCTAGACATTTCCCTGTCCACACACAACCACATCATGACAAATTCACTCACCCAATCTCATCCCAACACAGATGTGTTCCAATAACTTCCAACCAGTGGGACCCAAGACTGCCAGGTTACAAACTGCCTCCTTGTCACCGACATGCCCCAGGCTCCTGAAATCACTACTGCCCTAGTAGCCCCCAAAGAAACAAAAGCTTCCCAGAGGGCATAATACAGTGATTTGAGCGTGTAATACACTGTTTTAACTCTCACTGCCTCAGCCTCGTCAGTGCTCGGATCAAATATATGAGCAACCGCACCTGGACTAATACACTGTTTTATAAGGACTCTAAACCAGCACAAATGATGGGGTACCAAAAATATGACCCAATATGGAAGCACTCTCATTTTGGTCAAGTGCCAATTACTGATAGTTACCATCTGTATAGGATGCCAAAGAGAGGCTAGCACTGACGCACATAATTGATGGGATACAGAGACGGGGCCAAAAGATGAGCCACACACGATCTCCAAAGGATTCCTAATGCGATCCCAAAGTGGCCCGAAGAATGATAATTTGTTTTTAATACCCGTGTCTATCTCCTTCAATAATGCTGACCACCCGAAGAGGAACTAGTTGGTAAAGGAGACCCAACAGCGGCCCATAAAACAAAGGAAATTCCTTTCTTTTACAGACCTCAGAGAGAAGAAGAAATCGCTGAGCTCAGCAAGGTAGCTACTGGGCAGGATGCTAAGCGTGGGCCACCTTCCCACCTCAGACACAAACACACGCGCCGCAGAGACACCTGTGGTCTTGACACCTTCGACTCTGGCACAGCTGCCGGTGTTTCTTTTCGTGTAGCTCGACACGGAATCAAGCCGTACAGTCCCTGGCCACGCAAACACTAGCCAACCGGAGTGGCCCTCACCAGCACGCCTCACGCGCGCCCCGGGCTCTATGGCAGCCTGGGCTGACTCCTAAGCCAGTCACGGCCCGAGCGGGTCACAAGCCCCTGCACGGCCCGGGCCCCGCTCCTGCAGCACCCACTCACTGGGTCCTGTCCCCACCGTCCTCACATGACAACTTTCAGGGACGACGGAGTGAAGCCCCCAGGAGAGCACACCGGGGAGTGACAAAACACACGAGACGCGGAAAACCCGCCAGAACAGAACGACGGCGAACCGAACGACCGCCACCCTCTCCGAGGCAGCCCCAGCCGCCGCCACTCAGCACAAACCAGCGCTCGGCTGCACAGCGTCGGCCCGGCGCCGCCGCCGCTCGGCTCACACTGCACCTCCGAGAGCTCTGCGCCCGGCTCGCCGCGCCACGCCGCGACTTCCGCCCACGGACGTCAAAGGGTCCCGAGAAAAAACTTCCAAACCACGCCGCGGACCCGCCAGCGAAGTAACGCTAGAATGACTACAATATTTAAGATTTCATGGCCACTCTGTTTCCGGTGTCTCTTTTAGATTTCCGGCAGCATTGGTCCACGCCCCGTAGAATAGTGCGCATGCCCACTAAGACTTTTGAAGCTGAGTGCCTGCCAACAGTCAGCATGGCGGAGCAGGCGGGCCCAGTTTCCTTGGAAACTGTCACCGCGGGATCCAAACGCTCTTGACGCTGAAGGCCACCAGCCCGGAACTTCGATTCCGTACAGGCGGCGAAGCTGAACACAATGCCACAGAGTGGACGTCTGGAAGCTGTCCCATATGGCACGACATGCCTGGCAGGAATTTTGATACTCTAAAGAGACATCGTGCCCCTTCCTTTGCAGACTAGTGACACGATGGACCAGAGAAATAGAAATCCCATGATTGAAGGAGGGATGTACTGAAACCAGGAGGCAGTCAGAGCCAGGACTTGATATAGAAAAGAGATTTCACACAGTTCTGACAACTTCTTAGACCACTGTGCAGGACAGACTGGACCTGGAGACGAGAGTGAGGGGCCACAAACTAAGATTGCTTAATTACACACCTCTTGCCTTCTATTTAAAACGAATTCTGTGGGTAGTGGGGGGTAGGGGCGGGTGAGGAAGCAGAGAGGTAGCTCTGCAGTTAATCGAAATAGCCTGCTCTTCCAGAGGACCCAGGTTCAATTCCAGCACCCACGTGTCAGCGCTCAATCATCTGTTATTCTAATTGCAGAGGGGATCTGATGCTCTCTTCTGACTTCCAAAGGCACCAAGCACACAAGTGGTGCACAGATATTAAAACACTCATACATATAAATATTAAAAAAAAAAACCTCTTTTTGTTTTGTTTTTTCCAGACAAGATTTCTCTGTGTAGCCTTGGCTATCCTGGACTCTCTTTGTAAACTCTCTGACGGAGATACACCTGCTGTTGTGTCAGGTTCCTGGGACCCTCAGAGACCACCAGGAGACAACTCAATGCAATAGCAAGAGAGCTTTATTACAAGAGCGATCTAACTCAGGACCCAAGTCTCACTGGCACAGCAATAGAGAAGTGGGACCCCGAGCTCTGAGTGAGCAGGGTTTTTAAAGGGAAAGTCTGTGACCAGGGGGTTTCCATGACAGCAAGCAGGGGGGCATATGTTTCTATGACAGCAAACGGAGGAGGGGGGCGTATGCCTTGATGTTACAGGATTAGGTAAAAGTTAGAGGAACAAGGTGACCTTCTCTGAATCACAATTACCTAAGGCATATGCCTCTCTGTGGGACAATTGCTATTCTTCTAAACTATATCTGAAACATTGGGGAGAATTTTCTCACTCGCTTCTCAACTGATTCCCATTGATTATTGCCAGGGAGTTTGTCTCTATTTTCTATGAAGCATTTATTCTGTATTATTTCCTGGAGGCTGTTGCTAGGACAGTTAATTTTGTTTTCTGCCAGGTGCACATTCTGTGATATTTCCTGGTGCCTGAATTCAGTTCCCAGTCAAGATCATTATTTCAAAACGGAGTCTTATTCAGGCTAATTTAAACTCTTCACTGCCCTGCCTTCCTGAGTGCTGGGATTAAAGGCATGGGACACCATGCCTTTAATCTAAAATCTTGCCCAGTTGTGGTGCACTCCTCTAATCCCAGCACTCTGTAGGCAGAGGCAGGCAGACATCTAAATTCAAGGCCAGCCTGGTCTACAGAGCAAGTTTCAGGACGGCCAGGATTACACAGAGAAATCCTGTCTTGAAAAACAAAACAAAAACAACAACAACAAAAAAATCTTGGCCAAGTGAGGTGGCTCACACCTTTAATCTCAGTACCCTGGAGGCAGAGGAAGGCACATCTCTGGGTCTGAGGCCAGTTTAGGCTACTTAGCAAAACAGAATTCCATGACTTCCATTTTGCTGTTGTGGAAAGACATGACAGATCTCCATTGTTTTAAAACTGTGTTTTCCCAAGTTAAGTAAGATTTTGAGAAAAAATAAAAATCTCTAATGGGTTAACAGAAACTTTCAAACTAGTAGAATGGTCTGATCAGGGTGGTGCTCACCTTTAATCCCAGCACTTAGCAGACAGAGGCAGGCAGAGCTCCGTGAGTTTGAGGCCAACCTGGTCTACACGGTGATTTCCAAGCTAGTCAAGGTTACATGGTGAGACTTTCTCAAAAGACAATGTAAAATAAACAAACAAACAAAACCAAATAGAGAGCGCATCCATGTTTTTCCAGAACAGAGTACCTGGATATATCTACAGACTTATTATTTTATTTCTTGGGCTTGGATGTGGTCGCATACACCCGTACAGTGGATGTCTGGGTTGCTGCTCCTCTTGTTCCTAGCCTCAGGGTGGACAAGTTGAATACATCTCCTTTATCCAGTTTTTCCTCTATTATTTGTTTATTTAATTAGTGGTGGTGGCCAGATCCTACCTTGTTAGGGATTTCAGGACCCAGGCTATAACACTAGAAATTTCAGTGGCATGTGTCATATCGTTGGAACTCAACTCTTCAGGCTCGTCAGCAGGCAGTAGGCTATCTCACTACTCCAACTTTTGTTTCTTTGTTCCCCTGTTCTTTCTTTTTTCTTTCCTCTTCTTCCTCCTCTACCTCCTCCTCCTCCTCTTCTTTTCTTTTTTGACAGGGTTTCTCTGTATTCCAGGCTGAAGTTTGAAATAAAATTTCTTGTACGTGACAATTTTGAATCATTTCATGGTCATCAGTGAACAAAGTTCTATTCTCATAAAGTTTTTTGGGGGGCAGGTGTGGGTTATTGCTGTTTTCACGTGGAACACAAGAGTGTGGGACAAATGTGGAGCAAGGAGGCAAATGCGGAGAGCAGACCAAAGGCAATAACAGGCAGGTCTGTGCTAAAGTCAAGGAAGAACTCATTTTAGGACGTACACGTAATAAATGAAAAAATATCAACATCGTTGCTTCCAGAATGAAGATGCAGGTATTTAGTATCGGGATCTAAAATGCTGTAGCTGGTGAGGCCAGCCTCTGCCTGGCAGGTGCTAATTACCAACAAAAATCAGAAGTTGCCAACTTAATTTTTGTTTAATTTCAAACAACCCTTTCAGCTACACACCGTAAGCATTAGTGTTCTGTTTAATTTGCTCACAGGTCACAATATAGAAGAACAGGGGTTCAGATTCAATTTAAGTTCATACTTAAAGGAAAATATTGGACACAGTATTTCATACAGTCCCTTCTGTGGTCACCATCTAGAAACAATATCTGTTTCCTATTGCCTAGAGAGCTCAGGTTGATAGCCAACTCTGACTCTATTTTGAATTTCTAGACATTTCCCTCTCACACAAACACTCAGTGTATTTTCTTTGAACATATTGCTTAAACTCACTGACTAATCGTTGGCCCAGAAAATATGCACATGCACCAGGGCCTACCCGCCCTGTCTGTATTGGGATATCCGCTCTGCCCCAGAATGCAGCTGTTAACACCAAGAACTTCCAACCAGCACAGCACAGGGCCATCAGGTTACCAGCCCCCTCCTACCCAGGAACCTGCCACAGACTTCTGAAATCATCACAACCTTGACAACCAATAAATGTTTCTCAGAAAGTATAATTTACTCCAAATCATCCCCGACAGAAAGGATTAAAATAATATGCCCCAGTATAGAAATAGTCTCATTCCAGTCAACTGCCAATCGATGGTCTTTACCTTGTACAGGGACCCAAATGCCATCACTGAATCACCATATATCATTCCAAACAATCATATTTGTGTGAGGCAGATCTAAGAATCTTAATTATTTTTAAGATTTATTTCATGTTTGTTTATTTTCTGGGCTGTGGGTGTTAGCACACACTATAATTCTAGTCCTCAAAGAGTCAGAAGTAGACCATCACAAACTCAAGGCCAGCTTAGTATTCCCAGTGTGACTGTTATGTTGTACGGGCCATTCAACTGTCCTGCCCTCGGGCACTTTAGGGTCCTGAAAATGTCCTTTGTCTCCCCCGGGCCAGGGGCTCCAGATGTAACCTGCCTGCCACTCCCGCGCTCTCTCTGCCTGTTTCTCTCCCTGCCCCCCCCCCACATTCTCTCTCCGCTCCCCCCTCCCACCACCATCCCCCTCTTTCTCTTCTCTCATGCTCTCCCACTGACTCTGTTTATTTCTGTCTCTTTCTCTTTCTATCCTCATGGCCCTCCTCTCTGTTTTCCTTCCCCCAGATAAATCTCTTCTTATTAGATCGGTTGAGTGGGTGGCATCTTTTTAAACATATCCTAACAGTGACCGTATCTCAAGAAAAAGATAAAAAGTGTTTTTAGGCTGAAGAGATGGCTCAGAAGCTAGGAACAGTGTCTGATCTTGCCAAAGACCCAGGTTCAGCAATCAGCACCCACACACTAGAGATTCCAACTCTCTCTTCTGGCTTCTGTGGGCACCACACATACATACATGCAGTCAAACCACTCATGCACAGAAAATTAAAATTAAAAAAATATTTTAAAACAGCCAGGGGCAGTGGCACATGCCTTTAATTCCAGAGACAGAGAGATCTCTGTGAATTGGAGGATAGATTGGTCTAATAACAATTTGGTCTAATAATAATAATTTGAGGATAGATTGGTCTACATTGTAAGTTTCAGGATAGCCAGAACTACATAATAGAGAAACCCTGTCTCTAAAAATAAAATAAATGCTTGAAAAAATTTAAATAAACTCAAAAGTAGAATATCAAGCGTTAATCAAGAAAGTGCTCCACAGAGTTGCCTGGAGCAACTCTGCAGGATGGAGGCATTTTCAGTTGACATTTCCCCTTCCCAGGTGACCCTAGCTTGTGTCAAGCTGACAAAACACTAACACATAGAGATTGCAATTTACAGGTTTCCAGAGAACCCTAAATAACCCCCCCCAATATAGGGGTTCAAATAACTTGCTCCAATATGAATGTAGTGATGCAGGAGAAACTTGAAGTAATAAAATTGATGCTCTAAGGGATTTACTAATAAACTTGGTTAGGAAATTAATTGCACAAAGTAGAATTTCGCTAAAGGAGTGCTGTCTTCACGACTGGAAGATAAATAGTTCACGAAGCATGTTAGGAAAGAAATTTTAAATCATGATTGAAGCTTAGGGTTGCTGAGAAAAACCTTTCTGTAATATCTATTCACCAAGACTGACCTTTCATTTGGCTCCACAGCCACAACTAAAGGGGTCAGCCCTTAAAACCAGCAATTAGGATCATCCCAAATCAAAGGGGAAATAAACTGAAGTTGCTTCATAGATGCATAGGGAATGGAACAATGAATTCTGATTCCCTTTCTGCATAGGGCCTTTCTCCTGGGTCTTATATTTAAAGCCTGTGTTTTTCTGTCTTCAGAAGTATTTATAACGGGATTTAGAACACACAAAAAATAGAAAGGGAAAGAATGACTAACCAGTGCTATGAGAATGACTGAATCAATTATGCCTGTCAACTTCACCAAATACCATCCATCCATTAAAGATGTTTTAGAAATAAAGTACTAATAATGCACACAGATGTGATCAGATTATTATAAAGCAAAGGAAAGAGACCCTACATCTCTACGTATGCACATGACCAATTGTAATAGAAGTTTTGGGTTCTTTGTATGTTGTGTAAATATGCTTTTGTTTTAATCCCAAGGGTGGGATTTTAATTAGGCTATAGTTTGTCCACAGCTGATAATTGTCTAGTGTAGAGCATGGCTCTTGCCAGCTGGTAACAGCCTTCCACGTGCAGCACAGAAAGAAGCGTGGCCTAGGACTCTGAGAGTATAAATATGAGAGCCAAGAAAGAGAAGGTGTGACATTCGGTGCTGGTGTGCGGAGCATCGCAGTTTGCAGTGACCAGAGACCAGAGACCTGAGACGGTGTGGCGGTTTGGAGCAGACAGATGGAGAGAAACGCTTTGGGGCGCGGCGGCATAGAGGAGGCTGCTGGCTGTGTCTGCAGTTGACAGAGATCAGTATAGAGCCCTAAAAGAACCCCTTGACTGGGAGAAGTAAAGGGGTCTGGGCCCTCTCTCCCCACCAACCTTTTCTCTCTCCTACTTAAGGTTGAAGGGTTGGTGGAAGGGAGGTAGAGGTCTTAGCACCCCAATAAAGGAGAATTTTTTTTAAACAGGGCTACAACTGATGGTGTAGTAACTAGTGTGTGTCGTGGGCTGGCAAGCATCGTATGCACAAAGTCAAGCATTAGTTTCTTTCTGCTGTGGGGGAGTATACTAATATATACCTCTGCCGCAGCTGCTCAGCCAGCAGAGCGTGGGGATGCATTCTCTTATCGTATATGAATAAGTTACCTTGGATGTGTTAAAACAACAACCTCAAAATACATTAAACAAACAACTCATCGGGCCATAGTTTTGCTGACTGTGTATATGATTAGAAGCTTGTACAAAAACATGACCTTGGCGATCTAGATAAAATGATAAGCTCTGGGTGTCTCTGATACAGGTGGAAAGGAAAGTGGGCACAGAGTTGAACTAATTGCCAATGAAAACTTACACCGTGAAAAACCATTAAGCACCATAGAATTGCATTTCTACATTTACCACAAAAGCACATTCATAAAATGAAGAATTCTTAGTTATCATCCTACAAAATCACAGATTTTCATTAGGGAATCCATTGGACACACAGAATCTTTATTGTTTTTAAACAAACAAACAAACAAACAAACTGTAATTTGCTGCTTTCTGTTGCTGTGACAGAATGTGAGATCAAAATAGGAACAAGGTTAAGGTTAAGGTTTCTGTTTGCAGCTAAGACAGTTAATAAGTTCCTGTTTGTGCTGTGCAGGTTAAGGTTTCTGTTTGTAGTTGAGGAGTAAGTTCCTGTCTGTTCTGTGCTGTCCTTGAAAGGTGAAGCCTTGTAAATAAGAAGTTCTTGATGTAAACTGCAAGACATGCTTTTCAGCCTCCACCAAACTTCAGCCCTATCCACATGGCGGATTTCCTTACCCTTGTTCCTTCCTTTCCGTTGTACTTTCCTAAGTGTGTAACAGTCACCTCTCTTGCCCTTGTGAACACCTTATCTCTCCCATAAGAGGGAACTCAAGAGGCCAGCAGGGACTTCTCTCTAAAATCCTGACTTAGGAAGAGGCAGCTGGACAAGCCAGTTCTGGGTGTACTCCCAAATACAGCATGCTTTAATCAGACAATATGGAGTTGGTTTTTCGTCTAAGTTCTCAGGCTTAACAAGAGCACTGACCAAAACCATCCTGGAGGGAAAAAAAAAAAAGGCTTCTTTGATGTATTTGTTACAGTCCATAATCTAGGGAAACCAAGGCAGGAATTCAAGCAGGAACCTGGAGGCAGAAACAGAAGCAGAGACAATGGAGGTGCATTTCTTCCTGGCTTACTATCCATGGCTTACTTTCTTTTATAACCCAGTCCCGCCAGTCCGAGCTGGCACAGCCCATGGTGGGCACACCCTCCCACATCAATCATAAATCAAGAAAATGCTCCACAAACATGCCTACAGACTAATCTAATGGAGGCAATTTTTCAAATTAGGTTCCTTCCTCCCACGTGACTCCAGTTTGTGCCAAGCTGACAAAAACTAACCAAGTTAACAAAAAACTATGTATATATACTATACATATACTACATATGTACTATTGGACAGTGTACTGTTGCAACCCCTACTCAATTGAGAAATATGTACATATACATAAATACATATGCATATATAAATGACAAGATAAAGAATAAATACACGTGTAAATACCAAGTACACATTTTATAGACATAGGCACATATCCACACATAACACTGTTTTATAATTAATTTTCTTACACTTTGGAAACACTGGTATCCCACAATAAAAAGAAATATCACTGACAGAATTTCCTACAAACTTTCTTCTAAACAGATTAGCAACAATTTGTGTCATATCATTTGCCTTAGTTTTTGCTCAAATCATTTTATTCTGAAATGAAAGCACAGACATCCGACATGCTACTACAAATAGGGACATCCGTGCTTCCTTATCATATGTTCCTTTACAATTTTTCTCATACCCATTTTTCATGCTAGGACAAGAAGTGCATAGACAAATGTTCTCCGTTGTAAGTTGTGTCATATGCAATTACATGGCACATGAAAAGATCTCTCCAAGTAACTCCAGGAGTATCTTTTATCTGGGAATGTGCTAATGGGCTGAGAATTGATTTCCTGGTAAAGCCCTTTATGTGATGATGGCAATCTAAGTGTGCTCTAAGAACACTCTCTGGTATGAGTCGCTATGTATCTGCTAATGTTGTGAAATGCCTTCCCTTAGTTAGAAGGCACATGAGATCTCTCCCTGTATGGATTTTAGGGCACACCTTCAGAGAGGCTATATGACCACATCTCATTCACGGCATTTGTCAGGATTCTTTCTGGTGTGAGTCCTCTGAGGGGATATCAACTCTGAATTCTCGGGGAAGAATTTCCACATTTTTGGAGACAAAATGTCATTTCCTAATGTGAGTTATCTAATACCTACAGAAATTTGACCCACCATCAAAGGCTTTCCACAGTTAGTGCACACACAGTTTCTCACCTGTATAAATTTCCTTGTGCTCCAGAGGTCTTTCCTGAGACTGGTACTCCAACCAAGTACCATGCATGGAGAAAACCTAGAACTCCTGCACAGATGTAGCCCATGGCAGCTCAGTCTCCAAGTGGGTTCCATAGTAATGGAAACAGGGACTGCCTCCAACATGAACTGATTGGCCTGATCTTTGAGCACCTCACCCAGGGGAGCAGCCTTACCAGACCACAGAGGAAGACAATGCAGCCACTCCTGATGAGACCTGATAGACTAGGATCAGAAGGAAGGAGAGGAAGACCTCCCCTATCAGTGAACTGGGGGAGGGGCATGTGTGGGATTGGGAGGGGAAGAGGGAGGGGCTTATGGGGGGGATACAAAGTGAATAAAGTGGAATTAATAAAAATAATAATAAATTTCCTTGTGCTCTCGGAGGCGGACCTTGAGGCAAGGCTTTCGCACAGTCACTGCCTCTGAAAGGCTTGCTTCCTCGGTGAAGTCTTTGGTGCCTGTTGAGCACTGTCTCCACGTTGAAGACTCTCCCATATTGGTGGCAGACATGACGTTTTTCTTCAATAAGCCTTCAGATGGCTTTTTCGTGAGGCTTCCCACCAGTGTGAGTTCAGTGATGCAACTGCCTGTGATGTTTTCGGAGTCTCTTAGACAACCCTGACCACAACTCACAAGAGGGCTTATCAAGCCTGGTGTCAGGGTTTTGGTTAGATGGTCTTTGGCTCTTGGAGGGAATATTGTCAGCCTAGATGAGAAAATTTCATTTAAACTTTATGTATACGTATGTATACAAAGGCATATATTATAGAGTTTTTTAGGTAGGTAGTTAATAGTATGATTCCTTATGACTTCTTCGGACATCTTCATTGTTATTTTATATATTTACCTCCCTCCCTGTCCCTAATTGAAGCCCCCTATTCCATTTCTCCAATCAGATCACTTGTACCCTGCTGTTCTCTCTCTGCAAACTGTGGAGGAGTGATTGGCTTTGAGTCAAGCAGAGAAGCAGCAGGAGAGATGCATGTTTTACACAAAATGAGTTTCATGTTGTTTCTTTTTAATTTAAAAAAATTTGTATGTTATCCATTTTGAACATTCGACTTTTAAAATATCTCAAGCCTCTACGAATCAAAACTGCTAAATAGGGGCTGGTGAGGACGTTCAGCACATTAAGGCACTTGATGATGTAAGGATGGAAAATTTTTAACTTGGCCCTAACAAAAGGAACCACCCATGGGAATCAACCATGGGGACTGAAACTTGTGAGCTGTAATTATTATCGAACCCGGATCTGATACAAAACATTTCTAAGAGACGCCCTTCTGTAGTTATGGATGAGAAAGCCTAAACAATTTCTAACCGTTCCCTCCCAGCTGCACCTGGTGATAACCAATCATAGATCAACCCATTAGAAAAGTCCCTTACTCCTAGACCCCCTCCTGGGTTGCAGGTTTTGCCTTTATAAACTCTATAATTTTGTTGCTGGGGACTCCGCGTTGTCCCTTCTACGGGAGTGAGTAGCGGGGTCCCAGAGCACTCTGGTATTTGAATAAAACCTCTTGCTTGTGCATTAAGTTCGAGTTTACTGATCATTTGGGATTCCACCTCGGAGGTCCAACAATGACAATCCTGATGCCCTAAGTGTGATCCAAGACCCACATGGTAAAAGGAAAAAGCAGACCCAAGATGGTTTTCCTCTGACCTCCACATGCAAGCTGCATCATATGTCGTGATGGGGCACACACTAACTGTAATTTTCATAGTTATTAAAATCTATTAAAATTAATATATAACTATTTTATGTAAGTGATGTAAAGCAACTTAATAAAAATAAAAGAAATTCTTAAGTTTCTTTTAAAAAGAATAGTAACAGGGATTAGAAAAATTAGAAGAAACTGAGCAGTTCTTTCAGAAAGGAATAGAAAGAAACAGAAAATAGGGCCTGGAGAGATAGCTCAGCAATCAAGAAAGCTGTCTGCTTTTCCACTGACCGAAGTTGGGTTTCCAGAACCTACATTGGGCATTTGTAATTGCTTTCCATGCAGTTCCAGAGGATCCGGTGCCCTCTTCTGGAAGCCACATGCACTGCACCTGCGAGGGCTCTAAGATTACCTGAACTGCGCTTACCTAGAAGGAATTTATTCAGGTTGTTCTCACATGAAATGGGGAGTACCTATGGATGATAGAGAAAGGTAAGGGATTCAGAGCAAGAAACATACAAAAGAAGAATACTTCAAAGTGACGATAAAGGGTACCCCAAAACAACGCTGAGTGTTCAGGGCCAAGGGATCACCCCGGCTCCAGCTCTCAGTTTAAGCAAAGTGCCGGGACAGGCTTACTCTAATGTCTGGAGTTGACAACCTGACTTTGCAGCCCAACTGCGAAGCTTTAAGCCCGGGCTGGCTTCCTGTTGACCAAATGAACTCGAGCTAATTATGTCACTCTGTGTCTCAGGCTCTGGAAGAACAGCTGGTTTTCCTAACCACTAAGCCATTTCTTTCCCTGCTCCTTTGCTCTAAGGAGGGGGCCATCAGCATAGCACACAGCCTGCCTGTGAGAGCTGTTACCATGCCCAGGACACACAAAGCACCAAGTGAGGGGTGATTGCTGCTGTTAGGAATAAATATGCGCGGCTGGAGATGAGGCCAGTAGCAGAATGATTGCCTCACACTCCCAAGGTCCCTGCTTCTATATTCTGCAAGTGTTCCCACCAAAAAAGAGGATATTCACACATCTAGAGAAAATACAGCAAGTAACTACACATTATAGGCCAAAGGCAATTGTACAGGAAAAGAAAAGAACTTACAGACAGGCTGCTGGAGACGGATCTGGCCAGAACTTGGCCTGTCTCTTAGATGGGTAGTTACAGAAAACACGTATTTGCATACTGGGGATGCTAGTGTGTAGAAGAGAGACAAATGTAAACAAGAACACCCAAGAAACAGCACAAAAAGCATATCATTTATAAATTACAAGGCAGATGTCATGACCCCTGCCTGCAATGTCTGCATTCCAGGTGCCGAGGCAGGAGAATATCAAGAATTAAAAAAAAATTTTTTAATGTGATCCTTTTAGCTGCATCTCAGCAATTAAAAAAAGGGGGTTGTGGAGTATTAGAAATGATTAAGTAGTTAGGAATACCTACTGCTCTTCCAAAGGACCTGCATTCAATTCCCAAAACCCATATCAGATCCCTCACAATTTCCTGTAACTCCAGTTTGGGGGTTGACGGGGGTCTCATGCCCTTTGACCTCCAAATGTACTGTATATGTGATATGTGTGTGTGTGTGTGTGTGTATGAATGAGCTCACTCAGGTACAAATGCATATTTTTAAGTCTTTAATAGAAGAGTTGTGGCTTTCAATTATATCCCACCAATTTTGTAAAGATGTTTTTATTTCTTTTTACTTTACATGGAAGGGTATGTTGCCTGCACGCATGCCTGTGGATCATGTGTGTGCCTGAAAACCTTAGAGGCAAGAGGGTACCAGAACCCTTGGAACTAGAATTCCCTTTAGTCACAGCATTTCACCAATAATAAAGAGTAATAATAATAAAGATTTCTAGGCATTCCTCACCTACATAGATTGTATTTAAAAAAAAAAAAACCACACACACAACCCAACAAAAAACCACAGAAGGGGATAGACAGAGGGTTCAAAGTACTTGCCCTCAGACCATGAGGCCCTGAGTTTGTGTCTCCAGCATCTGAGTAAAAAGTGCAGTGCAGGAGTGTACTCCCATAATCCCAGTGGGCTGGAGACAGAGACAGAAGAGCTCCGAGGCCGGATGGCCAGCATGTCAATAGAGATGGATCAATGAGCTCGAGGTTCAGTGACATGTCCATTCGCAAAATGAAATAAAATAGGGTGGAAAGTGACTGAAGGAGATACCCAGCACCAGCCTCTGGTCTCTACATGCATGTGCACATACATACTTGCGCACATGCACACAAATAAATAAACAGTAACTAGTAAAGGAGGTTTAGATGCAGAGGCCCTTGCATCTTCTTCCACCCTGTACTCCGCTCCTGGGTGGATGAATGAGGCCATCTTGGGAGAAAGGAACTAAGGATGTGCTGCTTCCATTGTCTTCCCTGGAGAACCAGAGAACAGAACCTCGGGCAGCTCCAACTTACCTCAGCAGATGCTTCTTGCTGCTCTGGATCTAGCGTTTAGGGTGTGGGGTAAACTCAGCAGGCATGTTCCCTCTGGACTTTTTTTGTTCTTGTGCTTCTCTCACTGGCAGACTGGGTTTCCTCGGGGAATTCGACCTGGGTGGATGTCTGGAGGCTCCCAGCAGAGGTGCTCGGCCCGAAAGAGGTGTCAGACCAAAGGTTTGCAGAGACACTGGAAAGCCCTGGAAAGTCAACGGCCCCAGGGTTGTTCATCTGCTATCTGGCAGTGATTTCCATGGGCCTGAGATAAAGGGCACAGTTAAACATTGTAGAGTAGGTGAAGTTTGGGGACATCCCATGGAAGAGCTGGGTGGGGAGGGAGGCTTTAAGTTTAGACTAAAACTAAAGAGGGCCTCAAATTGTGCTCCCCGACTTTAAATGTGAGAACAGGGTGCTGTAAACCTAGTTGTCGTTCTTAAAGCGAGGACAAAGCTGCCATGTTTAGACTTGGAAGAGTGAATGCAAAATGGGGCTCATGAAACCTTCAGTGCCTGCCTGGCAGCTAGGAAATACGACTAGAAACCAACATGAGGTCAACTTAACTTTTATGTAAGTTTCACACATTTTGGCTATATACCATAAGCATCAGAATACCTGTTTGTGGGCTGGAGAGAGGGCCCAGTGATTAAGAGCACTTGCCTCTCTTGCAGAAGACCTGGGTTTGATTTCCAGTGTTCACAAGCTCTATTGGCAGCATGAACCTGGGGAGCAAGATGAGTCAGACTAAAGTTTCATGCAATAAAGAGTAAATAGCCAATTATTTTTTGCAGTGAGGAATAAGAAGAGTCATCTGAGTAAAGTGTGTAGTCACAAGAACAAGCCACAAGTGGCAAAAACATGTTTTTCTAGAGAGGCATATATGCCCATCACAAGGCCATTGGGTAAGCTCACTCCTATCCATCTCACTGGGAGGGGCACAAAAGCACATTCCAGGAACCGTTTCATGCTCACTAAACATCTTGGGGACATTTCTTTGCACATTTTAAAAATTACATTTATTTAGTGTGTGTATGTATTTGTGCACATGGTCATGCCACATGGTACATAAGGAGGTCAGAGGAAAACTTGTGGGTGTTGCTTATTTTCTTCCACCATGTAAGGCCAAGATCAAACTCAGGTCATAGTATTTGGCAACAAATTCCCTTACCCACTAAGCCACTCTTCTGGTCCTTGGAAAATCTGCTAAATAGTCTTTTAAAAAATATACATTTATTTATTTAATGTATCTGCATGTTTGTACACATACGTACAGTATAATGCCTACAGAGTCCAGAAGAGGGGGCCCAATCCCCTGGAGCTTGAGTCACGGGTGATTGTGAGTTGCCTGGTGTGGGTGCTGGGAACCTAATCCAGGTCCTCTGTGACAGCACCAAGTACTCGTAACTGCTGAGCCACCTTTCTAGACTCCTACACACCCTTTCGTGTTTACAGCAGTTTAACCTTGCCGCAAGGCTGAATGGCAAAAAAAAAGAGATTTCTCTTGTATGTGCTGTCCTCACACTCACAGCCTCTTATGTTGTGACCATCCTTTTCCAGACAGTCCATTGTCACAAAGGATTAACCTACATGGACATGTCTGTGTCACCCGTAGTCCACAGTCACGTCACGGCTCATCCTGGGTGCTGTATGTGCCTTATCTTTGTCACACATATGACACAGTCCCGTGGAATATGGACACAGCACTGAAAAATCTCTTTGAGGCATCCATTTTAACTGTATTGATTTCTTTAGCTCTGACTAGCCAAGGACTTCTTACGTAGACAGAGCTACCTCCAAGCTTACAGAGATTTGTCTGCTTCTGCACCCCTGGATATTTCTTTTTACTGCCTCAGTCCTCTGCCCTGGCATATGTCCCAAATGAGCAATCCCTACACTGCCCTGATCCACTGGCAATGATATCTAGTCCCTACATAACAGAGTGCATGCTGGCCTCCTATGAGGTGTGACCAAGCGGGATCAGGATTCAGGGTTCAGTCTGGGTGTGACTCAAAGGCCCCCAAACTGTATCTTTGATCCATTGCTTCTAGACCTTTTAGCAGCATATGGGCCACAATGATATTGAGTACAGGGAGGACAAGGAGAGGAGAACCAGACATTCTTTCTTCCATGCTATCTCACGTACAATCTGTCCATGACAGTGTCTCTAATGAAACCTCTTGGGTACTAGGCTTCATTGTCGTCCTGCACCCTGTTATTGGTCTGCAGAGGAATCCTGTGTAAAGGGAATATGGGTCCTGGCAGAGACTGACTCTGATGGACAACAGTGTCTAGGTAGACTGGATCCTTCATCCAAAGCTCTAGACAAGGCAAAGAAAGGTCTTGTGATAGTTAGTGGTATAGTGGCTGAATCCCACCGCAGAGATGAGGGCTCTGAAGACACTACAGAAGAGGAGCACAACCCTGCCTGCTTGAAGGTCAAAGTTCATTCATGCCTCTTCTTCAGCAGGGAATCCAGGCATGAAAGCATCTACGGGAGTCGTTCTGGGGGACATTGGAGTAGCTGGTGTCATAACCCTGCTTGCAGTCTGCATCTGTTCATGGATCCGGGTATGGAGATGAGGGATTGTAAGGAGCTATGGCCAGGGCTTGGGAGAATCCAGGCAGTAGCCACTTAAGCTTGCGTGTACCCTGGATGTCCAGAAGTGGGGACAAGAAGAGGTCCTTGGTATAGCTGCATCATCAGAACCACTACCCTGCCTGATCACATGTTCAAAGATCATGCAATGACCCTTAATTGAACAAAGCAAGCTAAAGAAGTAAAGGCTCTCAGGAAGAAAGAAGCCAGGATAGTAATGGTAATAAACTCTGTTCACCTGCCACCAGCCAGCATCCCAGATGAATGACATGTATATCCTAGGACCCCATCTTCTCGCAGGAAATACCTGAGCCTATGCTGCTGTTTCACACAGCAGTCCAGATCTACATATGTCACCAGCTCCGTCCACTCTTTTCAGGCATAGCAAGGGATTCCAATCACGAAACAGTAACCAATGAGAAAGCCGACCATGACAAGGATCCCAGGGGAAGTGTGCATACTAGATTACGTGAAGCCACACAAGTTGAGACCAAGGCTTGTCTTCAGTGTGCATACGTGTGGAGAGAGAGTGGACTAGAGTCTCGAGTGTGGATTTTATGGGGAGGAAATAGATGAGACACCATTGGCAGGCTCCGCGGTTAGAACAGCCACTCTGAAAGATTGAAGCTGGCTCCGGGTTTTAGGCTGTCTCTACTTGCTACCTGGACATGGGACTGTGAGGTACAAGCATGGAAGGCCTAGAGTGTCAGAGCTCCCTGAGGGGCATGGCCGGGTTCGACACTGCATAGGATGTTTGCATGTTGCTGTGGTAGACACTGACCAAAGGCAACTGTAGGAAGAAAAGGTTCATTTGCAACTCCCCCTCCATAACCCTTTACTGAAGGAAGTCAAGGCGGAAGCTGAGGTGGTGACCATGCTCACTTCCTCTGCTTACTTTTTCTGCTGATGTCCTCTGGCTTGCTCAGCTTTTCTTCTGTATGCATCCCAATCCCCCCATGTAAAGGTTGGGATGGGGGAACTGTAGTCGGTACAGCACATACCCCGACACCAAATTCTCAGCACAGAGGAGACTTATTACCTTGGAGGGGCAATCGGGGGTGGAGGGCAACTGGGGGTGTGGGGAGGAGCTGCCTCGGGGTCAGGCAAAGGCAGACAGCAAAAAGCAGAGGAGGGTTGTTCTGTTTTGTTGTTTTTGTTTGCGTTTTTAAAAAGGAAAGGGGGAGTCTCTGGTAGGGAGAGTTGCCCAGTCCTGATTGGCCAGGCCAGCCAGTGAGGCCAAATGACAAATTTGGATGCTATCCCTGTGTGTCCAGTCTCAGGAATGAGTCAGCGGCCAAGTAAGGGAATGAACCTTGGGGGTGGCTTTAGGAATGTGATCTAACGGTTTTTAGCAAGGGAAAGGAAAAGGGCAAAAGCTGTCAGCGCCATGTTTGCAATGCTGGAGCCTGTTAGAGAGCCCTTCAAGCTGCCTAAGGATGACACTGCCCACAATATGGTGGACCCTCCTCTATTAATTAACAATCACGAAAATGACCCCCCCACACACACACATATCCACTGGCCAAATTGATGGAGGCAATCCTCAAGTGAGTTTCTCTCTTTCCAGGTGTGTCAAGTTGACAACCAAAATTAGCCATCACACTGGGTCTACTTCTCACGATGTCATTGATGCCCCATAACCCAGCAAGGACCCAGGCCCTCTCCATCCTGGCCCTCTACCACTTTGTGGTCTGTAAGGTGCTTCAGAGCTTGTCTGTGCCGGTTCTGGATACCCTTTGTAGTTGACGCTCATGAGGTCAGGCACTAGGCCTGCAGCTTTTAGGCCGACTGGAGATAAACAATGAGATTTTTGTCTCTAAAACAATACAGTCCATGGTCCCATTGATGGACCTGGATGGGAGCCCAGACTCTGAATAAAATGATGCAACACCATCAAGCAGAGGTCTACCCAAGGGCATTGAACCAAGATAGCTCAGTGTCCTCATCTCACAGATGTTGGAGACATCAAAGACTCCATAGTCATCTACAGTTGGCAAGGGGATCATAAAAATCACAGACGCTACCTCTGTGGCCTCTCTGGGTAACTGAAGGAACTCAGTTGTCAGTGACTGCCATGCTCAGCCTTATAAGTGGGTCACCGTCACTTTGGTTCTTACAAAAATGAGGAGCTTCTGAGATAGTCATGTGGAGAACAAGACAAGATATCCAAATCTGGAGTCAAGAGATGGTTCCACATCGGACTGAATCTGGGCAGTCTCCAGCTTAAGACCTTCAAGTGGACAAAACTACAAATAAAAGGAGAATACACAGAAAATGCCCCAAACCCTCCACCACTCAGGGTCAGGGAGATGAGGAGGAAGAAACAAGAAAGCTGGCAAGAGAAGCGGCTGAGAAGAGCCGCCGAGGAGGAGGGCGTAGAACTGGGTCCGTTAGTCCCAAGTGATGAGGTGCAGAAGAGGAGAACGGGTGTTTCAGGTGCTGACCAGTGCAGGAGGCCAGGGTGAGAACAATGCTGGGATTCAACTGAGTGGATCAAACGGTCTGGACACCACCGGGCCTGGGGAAGAAGTCTTTTGGGATTGCTGAGAGTTGAAGAAGGATGGTTCGGTAATTAGGGGTACTTGCTGCTCTTGTACAGGTCCCGAGTTCAGTTCCCAGTACCCAGATCAAGTGACTCACAGCTCCCTATAGCTCAAGTTTGGGCAAATCTGATGTACTTTTCTGGCATTTACAAGTAGCAGACATATAAACTTTCACCAATCCACACACATACATGTAAATAAAAATAAATCATTTTTTTTTCTTTAAAAGCAACTGTCTGGGTATAGGTTGTAGACAACAGAAGCCCGTAAGGTTCCTTTGAAAAAAAATTAAAGTAATAAAAATCAGATTGAGCAGAAACAGCCCCAAATCCTTCTATCATATGATGGGATCATGATAACGCCAGTGTTCATGGTAACTGCTAAGAAGGCAAGTAATATGATCTACTGTTGTTTCTAAACTATCTGATGCCCACACTCTATCCCTGCTTACTGAGAAGGGACCACTGGCCTGTTTGTTACAGAGGGAGTATGGATATACTACTCCACTTACTGGTCAGGACACTGGCAGACTTTGGTCCAGAGAAGATGTCATTGACTCAGCTCCTCCTCCTCTCTCTAAGCACAATGATACCTGAGAAGCAATGCCAGAGACACCAAAGGGGACTCAAGCATGTGTTGACAGCGTCAGTTGGTCTGGGCCTTGGGGCTGAGGAAAAATAAATAGAAGAGGAGCATCTGTGTCCCCTTCACACATCCCTTACCAGGAGGAGAGTCTTCAGAACTTATCTATCCACCGAGACCCACCGTGTGAGGCAGCGGTGTGTAATCACAGGCTCATCCATCTTCTATGTGGAACAAGAACCCTCCCAAGAGCAACACGTGGCAGCTTCATTCCTTCACTGATAATAGAACCAGTTTCTTCAAGTGTGCAGTATAGACTGAGGACCAGCAGATCTCCAGGCATTCTCCAGACATTCAGCACCGGACTGAGGCTGCTGAGACATCAGCTTGTGCACTATCAGCGTCCAGATTCTTGACCTCTCTAGTGTGAGACAACTTTTTTTTTTTGGACTACCCACATAGTATCATATTCAACCAGTTCTGTTTCTTTAGAGAACCCTGACTAATACACACACACACACACACACACACACACAGAGAGAGAGAGAGAGAGAGAGAGAGAGAGAGAGAGAGAGAGAGAGAGAGAGAGAGAGAGAGAGAGAGAGAGAGAGAGAGAGAGAGAGAGAGAGAGAGAGAGATTGAACAGCTTCAACATGTTTACTTTTCCTCAGCACTGAGTCTGGAAGTTCTAGATCTCTTTACAAGAGAGATCCCTCCTGAGGCCTCTTTCTCTTTGGCCTGCAGATGGAGTCCTTTCCCCATGTCCTCATGTGAATGGTGTGTGTGTGTGTGTGTGTGTGTGTGTGTGTGTCTGTGATGGTTAACCTCTATTGCAAACTTGAGATCTAAGCTCCCCTGGAACTCACCTGGCATGTCAGTGGGTGAGTATCATGGTAGGTTAATGGCAGTGAGAAAACCCACCCAATTTTGGTGGCACCATTCCATTGGTTGGGGTCCTCGACCAGGGAGCTGAGAACAGTCTTCCTTTCATCTCCCGCTCTGCTTCCTGACCAAAGCTGCAATGCAGCCAGCTGCTGCACACTCCTGCAGTCATGACTTCCCCACCACAGTGGACTGTAACCAAAACACCATTGTTTCCTTAAATTGCTTTTGTCTTGATATTTGATAACAGCAACAGGAAATTTATTTAAGCAATTAGCGACCCAATCTCCTCCTCTTCTTTATACATTAAAGAAAACTTCATTAAACTGATTTTTCTGCATATGTGCATGCATGCCCACCGTGGTATGAGTGTGCCACCATGCACAAGTAGGGAGGATGTCAAAGGGCAACTTTTGAGACCTGGTTCATTCTTTCCACAATGTGGGTCATCAGGCTGAGTGGCACACGCCTTTACCTGCTGAACTGTGTCTGTGACCATCAACTCTTGAGAAAGACGGATGAGAAACAAATGCTACCCAGGGCTCAGGAGAGGAGGGTGGGTCCTCGTCGCTGACTGTGGCTCTCATGACACCACACATGGAAAGTGGAAGTGTTTGTTCTCCAAGGGCTCTGATAGCTCTGGTAACCTGTGGGTGGAAAGTTCCTTCTCTGTGGTCAGTCACTCTCTGTCTTCATTCCTAGACTAGATCAGTAGGAAGCCTTCTAGCCCTACGACACTGAAGCCTGTGCTCTTGCCCCAAGGATCCACTTCAAACTGACCAAGTTTTCTCTCTCTGGCCACCCAGGGAGCCTAGGGCCTTTCACTGTGTGATGCTGTGGCCATTCCTGCTGCCCCTGCTCTGGGCAGGTGAGTAGGGACAGGGACAGGCCTGGTAGGACAGCACCAAGATAACGCTCATTTCTTTGCAGGGTCCCTGGCTCAGAACGAATATGAGCTCGTAGTGGAGACTTCAGTGACGGTGCAGGAGGGCTTGTGCGTCTTGGTGTCCTGCCAAGCTCGGTACCCCTCCATTAGTCCCGCCTTTGGCTATTGGTTCCAGGATGGAGCCGATATTATCCAAGGCTCTCCAGTGGCTACAAATGACCCAGCTCGATCAGTACTGAAGAAAGTTCAAGGTCGGTTCCATCTCGTGGGTGGCCAAGACACCCATAATTGCTCCCTGGACATCAGAGATGCACAGAAAGGTGACACGGGAATGTACTTCTTCAGAGTGGAAGGAAGCAGTCCTGTGAAGTTCAGTTTTTTGAACAAGAAGCTCACTGTAAATGTGATAGGTATGTGATGAGCGGATGTGTGGGGGTCCTTGTTCTAAAGCCTCTGGTGCTCTGTAGACCAAATAATGAGGCTGGTTGGTGGAGAAGCCAGGCTTGAAGTAGTCACACACAGTGATCCTCACCACGTCTGTGTCTCTGTCCAGGTCTGACTAAGATCCCTGACTTCCAAGTCACACACCCCCTGGAGTCTGGAACATCTACCCAACTGATCTGTTCTCTGCCTTGGGCCTGTGAGCGGGGGACACCCCCCATCTTTTCATGGATGTCATCTGCCGTCACCTCCCTGGGCCGCAGAACCACCCTCTCCTCAGAGCTGAACCTCACACCCAGGCCCCAGGACCACGGTACCAATCTCACCTGTCAGGTGACCTTCCCTGGAGCTGGTTTGACTGTGGAGAAGACTGAACAGCTCAGTGTTGCCTGTGAGTACCAGGCCAGGAAACCTGGGCCCCTGGGGAAGGGCTGTCAGGGGTGTGGGGTGGAGGGGGTAGAACTGGGTGAGGGGTCCTGAAAGTGTGGAAGAAGGGAAGAGTTCTGGGGTGAGTGCCAGCAGCTGCTTCCTCTCTGAAAAGAAAACCGTATCTCTCTACCCAGATGCTCCACAGAAGCTGACCATCAGGGTGTCCAGGGGAAATGATTCAGGTAGGGCTAAAACTCTCCTCCCTGGGATGGGTGCAGGGACTGCCTCCCAAGGAGATATGCAGGTGTTCTGGAACTTAGGCAAGAAGAGCCTCGGGATGGGGAAGGGGTGATGTGGTGTCCTCACCCACCTCCATCCTCTACATGCTGCACTCTCACTGAGACACTCACGGCTTCTGTCTTTCTCAAGGCACAGTCTTTAGTGCCAGGACTGTGTCTTCCTCCCCAAGCTGCCCTTCCCCTTCCCCCCACTCCCACCTGAGTCCTGCCTGCTTCCCAGCTTCCTTCTTCTCTGCGAGGTGACATTGCCAAACTCAAAGTGTGAGGTGTGTCTTATTATGCCTCAGCCTCTGTAATATGATAGAGAGGGCGACTTACACAGCAGAAATGACTCCATCAACTCTGAAGTACAGGGGCTCCAGTTCTAGGTGCTTGTCCGTTTGGTTCCTGGTGATGGTACACTGTCTGGGCTAGAGATGGCCTTCTCCCCACTCTTGTCCTTAAGTGGCAGAAACAGACCACACAAGCACTCTGCTGTCTTCTTATAGCCCATTAATTCCACCTTTGGAACCTCTATCCTGTGGCCTCTTCTACCTTAATTACCTCCCAAGGCGTCTCCATTATATTGGTGGTCAGGCTCAAAAATATGGATTTTAGTGCAATACAATTCTGGCTATATAAAAATTTAATAGTAACGGTCTTGGTGTCTAATATTCTCCTGTCTTGGTTGACCATCGCAGATATTCTTGCATGTACATTTAAACACACACACACACATACTAGGGTGAGAAAGAAAAATACATCTTTTTTACACACTACTTTGCAACTTCATCATTTTTTATTTTGTTTTATTATTATTCATTCATATAGGCTGGAACTATGCCACTGAGCTAACCCTAGACCCTTTGTTAATGAGGTTCCCCACAAAAGCCAAGGCCCTAAACTTAACTCAAAGTTGCATGAGGCCAGCTGTACAGGGATTGCAGAAGCAAAGTAGCTGATCACACGCCAGACACACTGTTGTAAAAAGAGACGACAGACCCTGCAGTTTCAAAACAGGTAGTCTAAGAAAGGCAGCTAACTTCCCTATTCTACTTCTAACACCCCTCTTTCTCCTTTCCTGCCCTTCGCCATGAAAGCCCAGCAGTCCAGCAGTCTATAATCTGCCTCCTAATGAACTGTTTCTGGATCCTGCTCCCTGATCACTGCGTGGCCCAATCCGAAGACACCCTCTGGCACTAAATAAAGCCTGTCCTACGTGTCTCATATCTTGTTTCTTCCTACAAACTTAATTCTTACTTGTCCTTCTGGTTCCTCCACGGTCAAATTCATGCTGCTAGGAGGCATGTGTCAGTCAATTGCAAGTGACTGAATTAATTCCCTCACCCCACCCCTGCAAACTTAGCTTTCTTGGAGACTTCCTTATTGACACATATTAGTGACTCCATGGTTTCCCGATGATACGATTGCATATTTACCCACTTATCTCTTGACAGAGCACTGACATTACTTGTTTTTTATTACATGAAAACTGTCTACATTTGTGACCATGTCTACAAAATTGCTTCCTGAGGAAGAGAGTTCCAGAACAGAGGGCCCTTTGTGTTTCACACACACGCTGCCAAATTGCACAACATGGACTTTGCCTTATTCATATTTCCAGGAACAACGTCTTCCTCTCCTTAACAAACAGACCCACCCTCCTTGATGTCATACAGGAAGTCACTGGAGTTTTTCTTCACATTATCATTCTCTCAAGAAACTGAGTCTCTTTTACTGTGTTTAAGTATTATTTGTGAGCAGTGGGTGTGGCTTAGTTGGTTGAGTGTTATCCTGGTATCCCGGAGGCCTTGGACTGAGTCCCTAGCATTGCATAAACCAAGCATGGTGATTGCATCCTGTAATCCCAACATTTGAGAGGTAGAGGCAGGAGGCTCAGAAATTCAAAGTCTCCCTCATCTGTAGAGTGGATTTGAAGCTGCCTGGGGTATATGAGACCCTCCCTCATAAAAAATAATAACAATAAGTTGTATTGATTGGTCTGTGACAGTTTGCAAAGTCATCTGAAGAGAGCTTTCTGTTAAGGAGGCAGGTGAAGGGACTTTTCAGTGTCCTTTGGCTAGCATAGGGTAATTTTGTCTCACCATGGACAGAACACTGTGACATTTTTCCTGGACAGCTCCACTGGCCTTCAGGTCTCCCCTCAGCCTGCCTCCTCCTGGAATCTCTCTGGGCCTTTAGGACAGCTCCACCATAAAACCTGTGCTGTGCCATGGGGACCTGTCACCAGAGCTGTGAGCCCTGGGACACAGCTGTCAGGCTCACTAAGTCAGGCCTTAGCGATATGTTCTTGAGAGATCGAAAGGCAAACTCTACAGGGCAAGAGGGGCTACAGTGTTTGGGTTGACAGATGCCCAGGAGGGAAGAGTGTGGCCCAAGGTGGTTCTGATGATCTCATACTTCTAAAAGATACTGTCTGTCTTCACTCTTTCTGGTGTGAGGCCATCAGCCAGCAGAAAAGAAAAGGCAGACATGGTAAAAAGAGGAGATACAAAAGTGATGAAAGGAGGAAAAGGTAGAACGCCATCTGCGACCAGGTTCAGCCTTCTCTCTGCCTTCCCAGAACCTAAGGTCCTGCACGGTGACTCAACTCTGCAAATCCAAGAGGGTGAGTCCCTGCGCCTGGTCTGTGTGTCGGACAGCAACCCCCCTGCCACGCTGAGCTGGAAACACCTGCCCCCGAAGTACCTCCAGCTCTCCACCCCCGAGGAACTGCAGCTGCCGAGGGTGGAGTTGGAGGACGATGGAAAATATGTCTGCCAAGCTGAGAACCGGCTGGGTACTCAGGTGGCCTCTGTGAGCCTCAGCGTAAGGAGTGAGTTGGGAGCTGATGGGGGATGCGGCATTGTGATCACAGCCTAGGAAACCCCTCTGATCTCTTTGTGTTCTACTCCCCAGGCCTTCTACAGCTTCTGGGACCCTCCTGCTCCTGGGAGGCTGAGGGTCTGCACTGCAGCTGCTCCTCCAGGGCCTGGCCTACACCGTCCCTGCACTGGCGGCTGGGGGAGGGGCTGCTGGAGGCGAACAGCAGCAATGCCTCCTTCAAGGTCACCTCCAGCTCCACAGGACCGTGGGCCAACAGCTCCCTGAGCCTCTGCATGGAGTTCAGGGCTGACCACAGACTCAGCTGTGAAGCTTGGAATGACAATGGGGTTCAGGGTGCCGCTATCTTGCTGTTGCCAGGTAAAGCGCTCACAAAGGGTAAAATGTGGAGAAAGGAATGATTTCTGTCTAGATCTTAGAAGACATTGGGAGTGAGCAAAATGGTGCTGACTCCGTTAAAATGGGGCTAGAGTTCATGATTTCCTATTTGCTGGCTTGGTAGGAGGTTTGGGGGGACAGACAGGAAGATGTAGTCACACACAATTGGGAAGAAAGGACCTAGACCAGGGCAGAAGTGGACGTTCTCACAAATAATGGACGAGAGACAGTTGGATGCTAAGATGCCTGTTTGAGAGGAAGTGTTTTCATCACTCAAGGTCTCTTTTGTTGGCAGACAAATCAGAAACCAGTAGTGGAGGAGTGGTCCAGGGGGCCATTGGGGGAGCTGGTCTCATGGCCTTGCTTGCTGTCTGCCTCTGCCTCATCTTCTTCATGTGAGTGGTGGTCTCATTTGGTGAAGGCTTCATGTAATAATTGTGGAATGGTCAAAGGATCTCTAAAACTCAGGCCAGCCAGGGTTAACAGAAACCTCCTACTACCCTTGCCAGGTATAGGGTCTGTTCAAATCATGCACTCCCATCCACTGAGGATCTTTTTGGTTTTGGTTTATATTATTATTTCTATTTTTAATTCATGTATTTATTCACTTTACATCCTAATCAAAGGTTCCTCCCTCCTCTCCTCCTGGTCCTGCCCGCCCTCCCTCCCTGTTTTCCTCTCCTCCTCCCTTACCCTTCAGAAAAGAGGAGCTCTCCCCACCCCATACCAGTACATCAAGTCATATCAGGACTGAGTGCATCCTCTTCCTCAGTGGCCTTGCAAGGCATCCCCAGCAGGGGGAAATTATTGAAAAGCATGCCCGCTGTCCTTGACTAGGTCTGGTTCCATTACTAGGGAACCCACATGAAGACCAATATATCCATTGGGTACATATATGTAGGGGGCATAGGTTCAGTCCATACGTGGTCCTTGGTTGGTACTTCAGTATCCACAAGCTCCCGCCCCCTGAGCCCAGTTTAATTGTCCTTGTTGGTCTTCTTGTGGAGCCCCTGTCCCCTTTGAGTCCTTCTGTCCTCCCCACTCTTCCATAAGTCTGTCTGTGCTCTGCCCAGTGTTTGGCTGTAAGTCTCAGCATCTGTTTCAACCTGTGGCTGGGTGAACCTCTCAGTGGACACCTATGTTAGGCTCAGGGAGAAGAGAAACCACAGGCAGGGGCATCTCTGAGACAAGCTGGAGACCTGTAAGAGGGTAGGCTCCTGAGATGATATGGGGGTGACTCTAACTGAGACCCCTAGTACTGGGGGGACATGAAGTCCAAAGAGGACACCCTCTAACCAGACAGGACTCCTAGTGGAGGGAGGGAAACACCAACCCACTCACAAAACTTTCTACCCAAAATTTACCCTGCCTGCAAGATATGCAGGGATAAAGACAGACCAGAGATGGAGGGAATGTCCAACCAATGCCCGGCCACACCATGTGAGAGAGCCAATCTCTGACACTATTAATGACACTTTGCTATGCTTGCAGATGGGAGCCTAACATAGCTGTCCGCTGAGGATCTTTAATCCACAGAGCAGCCCAAGTACTCGGTCTTTCCTGGTCCTAAAAATCAATCCAGCTGAGCTAAAAAAAAAACCCTGATCTCTTTCTCCAGAGTGAAGGTCCTCAGGAAGAAATCATCCCTGAAAGTAGCAGGCATTGAAAGCAATCCTCCTGCCATAAATGGTGGAAGCGTGATTCTGCCCAGTGTTTCTGTGAGATCCTCCACCCAGGTACCCAGACAGCCCAGCACATCAAAACTGAGCTTCTGTTTCCTCACATGTCTCTTCAGCACCAAAACGTTCCTTCTGCAGCCACAGGCTGGAGACCTGGCACTTGCCCTCACCTCTGTCTTTTGTCCATTGTTCCTGTCAGTAAGGGACTTTCCAATGCAGCTACTTCCTGCTAAGCCTTCACAGCATTTTCCTGGGCCTCAGCACCAGCCTAATCAGCCCAGGGTAAACTTTCATAAAGGAATTCCAAACACAGCTATTGAGTTCTGCTTGGTCCTTACCATCCAAAGATGTGTTGTCAAACAGAAATCGAATGTCAGGCTGGGCACCGTGGGGCAGATCTGTTATCTCAGCACTCAGGAGGTTGAGGCAGGAGGATGGAGAGTACAAAGCAAGCAACCTAGGCAGTCGAGGGTCTGCCAGGGTAAGTTAGGAGATACTTATAAAATCGGAAGTGTTAAAAGAGCTAAGAGTGTGGCTCAGCATGGGGCACTTGCCTTGCATCCGCCAGTGAGAAACAGAAGATGTGGCTTAGGAGTGGAATGCATAGACTACACCAGTGATGGGCTGGGGTTGTGGCCCAGGGGAAGGGCACTTGGTAATGGGTGTGGCTCAGAGGTGCAGTGCTTGCTGGGATTTAACTGTACTGCATTGTGATGTGACTAACTCTTTCGTAGAAGTTTTTTTTTTTTTTTTCTAGCACGTGTGAGACCCTGGGCTCGAACCCCACTAGGGGAAGAGAGAGGGGGAAAGAGAGACAGACAGACAGACAGACAAGAAGAGACACAGGGAGAAAGAGAGGCAGAGACAGAGACAAACAGGATGGTTGGGCTTGGTGGCACATGCCTATATTCCTGGTGCTTGAGAAGCATGAAGAAGAAGAATTTAAAGTTTGAGGCACTTGGGCTACGTGGGGAGTTCCAGGACAACTGGGGATACTTAGGGACTTAGTTTAAAAGATTTTTAAAAAGTAAAGAAAAAGACTGTTGGCCGCATGTCTAACATAAAATCTTCATTAGTCACATTAAAAAGCAGAAACACATAATATCAAATTTCATTCCACACCACACATGTAAATGACTTTGATTCAAATTTTCTGCCAATAACCAAATATAAAAGTTATTAATGATACATTTCCATTTTTCTTAATTGGAGGTACTTGGCCTTTCTGGTCTAGTGCACACTCTGTTCCCACAGCACATCTTCCCCATTTTTCTTAATTGGAGGTACTTGGCCTTTCTGGTCTAGTGCACACTCTGTTCCCACAGCACATCTTCCCCAATACTCCCTCACAGTACATGTGCCGAGTGTTCAACATCAAGATCTACAGAATGAAGTTCAAACTCCCTGGGTTTCCTGATCCGTCTTTGAGGGAGTCTTAATCATCGTCCATGCATCAGTTAAAATACCCTGCCTCTGACAGACAGGCAGACTCTTGGGTCTGGCAGTCACAGGCGTGTCCCTGTTCTCCCCATATACTGAGAGCTTCATGGGGGGGGTCGAATTCAGACTCCTTGATTCTACTCATCAGATTACAGTTACATAAAGTTTTTATTTATTTATTTTTGTTTGTTTGTTAAGACTTTACTTCTTTAGGTTTTTGAAGACAAGGTCTCAGTGTAGCCCAGGTTGTTCTGGAACTCACCATGGAGCTAGAAGTTGGCCCAGACACAATCTTCCTTCTAAAGACCCCTCCCCACCCCATCCCTAAGTGGTGGGATTGCTGGCATGACACATCTGGCTTCTTGACAGTCTGGTGCTATCTTTTGTGAATTACTTAACCTGAATCAGACTAAGTTCATATCCATAAAATGGGAAAGGATGGAGTTGTGAGGACTTAGTAAATCTTAATGTAAATCTTAGACTGTAAGATTTACATTAGCTGGGATGGGTGCTCCACATCATTAGAGCCCTTGACTACCATGTGAAGATCCTGGATTTGATCATGAGTGCTGTGTATGCGGGTCTATGTGCACATAGGCGCATACTTGGGGAATGTAGGGCAGAGACACATATTCATGTTCACACATCATTAAAGGTAAGGCGAAAGCGTGAAAGCGTGGAGTAAGCACTAAGGAAATGCATGTGAAGTAGATAAATGAACAAATTCATGGCCAAGCTCTGAGTTCCTTTGGTGATTCTTGCTGCCATCTGCAAAGGCCTGACTGATGCCCTTCTCCAATCTGGTTCCAGGGTCACCTGAATGCATCAGAGTCACAGAACCAGAAAGAACAGCCTTGCCTCGCCACAGCCCCACTCACCCTGAAGGATGAGCTTGAACTCCACTATGCCTCCCTCTCCTTCCACAGCCTGCAGGCCCGGCAGCCTCAGAATGAGCAGTCCATCAAGTCTGATTACGCAGAGATCAAGATCCACAAGTGCTGACACTCCTTGCCCCGTGAGCCCCAGCATGGTGGAGTCCCAGGAAAGCATGGCTGCGGACAGCGTGTGTTAGGGGGAGACTGTGATATCAGTGGCCCTCCAGACCAAAGTCTCTGAAGGGGAAGGAGAGAGTCTCAGAAGGAAGGAAGGCCATTGAGATCCCTGGGTTCGAGTCCAGATTCAGTGTTACCCCCACAGAAGGCACCTTTCCTCTCTGTGCCCTCTCTTCCTCCTCTGTAAAGTAGGGTCATATTCATGAGCTGCTTCGAGAAGAAAATGTGTTTATTGTTGATTGTGATGCTTTATGTTGCTTCAGCAGAGGGAGGGACATTCTGACTTCATTGCGTACTTGGGATTTTACTTGTATATTTTTAAGAACGTATGTTAATTCTTAAAGTGATTCTGTTTTGAAGTATGACAGTGTTATAGCTACATGTATCTCAGATTGGATTCATATTGGATGTTCTGCAGTCTCTGAAAGGTCACACAGATGCCATCCCAGACTACTGTATCCAGCAAAGTTATCAATGATAGGCCATAAAACTAGTGCATAAAGATCTTCCACAAATCAATAAAAGCAGCAGATAATCCAGTAAAAAAGAGTATAGCTGACTGGCCAGCAAGCAGGAAGGTGGTCAGTGCTTGTCAATGAAAGATAAATAACAACGACCAGATTGTGCAGCAGTTCTGCTCACAACTGCAAGATACAGCTGTTCATCAGACTCACACACGTGTGTTCATAGAAGGATTGTGGATAGAGCTCAGTGGTGGAAGTGTTGCCTAGATTGTCTGAGACCCTAATGTGTTTGATCTCAAGTCCTATAAAGACAGTGAAATGCACCCAATGCCCATCAGAAGTAAGACAGGCAAACAAATTACACAATGTTTACGGGATGGAGAAATAGCATCTTATACATGTGTGAGTTTTGCAAATGTAACACTGAGTGACATAATCCAGACACAGGGTCTCTAGTGTGTTATGTTATTAGCACCAAGCTTAAAAACAAGTAAACTCATCTTTGGCATTAGAACTGGATTCTTGCTTGCTTGCCTCTCTGTGATTTATTGGAAACAGATTCTTTTCTGGTACAATATATCCTGATTTCAGTTACTATTCTCTCCCCTCCTCTCAGCTCCTCTCCACCCCCCTTCCCATCCCAATTCACTCCTTTTTTTGTCTCTCATTAGAAAAGAAGAGGCTTCTAAAAGGTAACAACAAAACATAACCAAGTCAAATACAGTCAGATAAAAAGAAAGACAATCATTTCAAAGTTGTACAAGACAAACCAACAAAAGAACCCAAGATAAGGCACAAGAACCAGGAGCATTCACACATTCAGGAGCTCTATAAAAAATACTAAACTGAAATCTATAGTATATATGCAGAGGACCTGGTGCAGACTCATGTAGGCCCTATGATTGCTGCTTCAGTTTCTGTGAGCTTATATGAGATTTGCTCAGTTGATTTAGAGGACCTTGTTCTCCTGGTATCCTCCATCCCCTCTGGCTCTTAAACTCTTTCCACCTCCTCTTCTGCAGGGTTCATTGAGATCTGAGGGGAGAAATTTGATGGAGACATCCCATTTAGAGCTGTGTGTTTCAAGGTTTCTCCCTCTCTGCACTGTCTGGCTGTGGGCCTCTGTATTTGTTCCCACCTGCTGTAGAAGGAATATTCTCTGATGGCGGCTGAATAAGGTACTGATCTGAGTGTAGCAGAATATTACTAGGAGTCATTTTATCACTATATTTTGTTGTTGTTGTTTGTTTATTTGTTTTAAGAAAGGGTTTCTCTGTGTAGTAGTCCTGGCTGTGGTGGAACTCGCTTTGTAGACCAGGCTGTCCTCGAACTCATAGAAATCCACGTGTCTCTGCCTCCAGAATGTTGGGATTAAAGGCATGTGCCGCCACCACCCAGCTACTTTTGTTGTTGTTGTTTTTAAGGCCAGTAATATTCGGCTTTACCCTAGGTCTCTAGGTTATTAGTCTCTGGTTCTTGATGACCCAGGCAGTGTCAGGTATAGGTTAGATCTTGTAGAGTGAGCCTTAAGTAAAATCAGATTTGATTGGTTGCTCCCACAAGCTTAGTGCACCATTGCCCTAGCATATTTTGCAAGCAGGAAAGCACTGTCGGACAAAGGGTTTGTGGCTGCATTGGTGTATACATTTTTCTTTTGATAGCCTGCAGAATACCTTCTTATAGCAAAGACACTAGAATGTATGGGTGAAAGTTCTGTATAGGAACCAGCTCGACCCCTCCATTTTCAATGAGTTGTGTAGGTGTTGTTAGCAATTGGGCCTTGCTGTCAGTTTGTGGAGAGCAACCTAGAGTCTTGCTTGGGGATTTCCATGGGACCCCTTTGACCAGCAACTCAATTGGATGTAACCCAGTCCTGGTATTGGAAGCTTCCTTTGATGACAAGAGATGTCCAGTTGGGATTCCCCCATTATCTGGAGACTGTTTTTATGCCAATACTATGCTGTTTTTATTACTGTAGCTTTGTAGTACAGCTTAAAATCAGAAACGATGAGAATTCCAGCTGTTTTTTTCTTTTCTTTTCTTTTCTTTTTTTTTTTTTTTGGTCAGAATTGTTTTATCTATTCTAGGTTTTGTGCTTTTCCATATGAAATAGAGAATTGTCCTGTCAAGATCTGTGAAAAACTGTGTTGGAATTTTGATAGGGATTGCATTGAATCTGTAAATTGTTTTTGGTAGGACGACCATCTTTACTATATTAATATTACAGATCCACGAGCATAGGAGATCTTTCCATCTTCTGATATTTTCTATAATTTATTTCTTTAAAGACTTGAAGATTTCTTCATGAATGTCTTTTACTTATGTGGTTAAAGTTACTCCAATATATTTTTATATAACTTGAGGCTATTGTGAGAGGTGGTTTTTTTTTTTTTGTTGTTGTTGTTATTTCTCAGTCTATTTGTCATTTGCATGAAAGAGGGATACTGATTTTTGTGAGTTAATTTTGTATCCAACTTCTTTGCTGAAAGTGTTTATCAGCTTTAGGAGTTACCCAAAGGAATTTTTAGGGTCACTTATGTATACTATTTTCCAATTTGTTGTCATTCAAGTTATTAAAGTGTCTTTATGAGTCTCTGGATTTTCTTGATGTCTGTTGTGTTCCCTTTTTGTTTTTGCTGTTGTTAACCTGGATATTGTTTTATTGATTCTTTGTATTGTTCCATTTCTAGTTTATTGATTTCAGCCCTGAGTTTGATTATTTCTTACCATCTACTCCTTTTGGCTATGATTTCTTCTTGTTGTTCTCGAGCTTTCGGGTGTGCTGTTATGTTTCTAACGATGACAGCTCTCCAGCTGTTGTTTTTTTGTTTTGTTTTGTTTTAATGTAGAACCCTAAAGCAATAAACTTGCATCTTAGAACTGCCTTCATTGTGGACCATAAGTATGTTGTGTATTCATTTTTATTCAATTCTAGAAAGTCTTTAATTTCACTATTGACTCATTTTTCATTTCGTGGAGAATTGTTCAGTGTTTGTGCATCTTTAAGCTTTCTGGTGGATCTACTTTTGTTGGCATCCAGCTTTAATTCACAGTGGTTTGATACAATGCAGGGAGTTATTTCAATCTTCTTGTATCTGTTGAGTCTTGTTTTATTTCAGAGTATATGTTAAATTTTGGAGAAACTTCCATGACGTGAAGAAAAGAAGGTATGTTCTTTTGTATATGGGAAAATATTCTGCAAAGATCCATTTGGTTTATAATGTCTGTAAGTTCCAACATTTCTCCATTTAGTTTTTGTCTGGCTGACCTGTTCATTGATGAGAATAGGGTATCAAAGTCTCCCACTATCCATATGTAAAGGTCAAGATGTGATTTGAGCTATGTTAGAGTTTCTTTTACAAACTTGGGTGCCCTTCTGTTTGGGACATAGATATTAAGAATTGCAATGTCCTCTTGATGGCTTATTTAAAAAAATGAGTATGTAGTATCCTTCACTATCTTTTCTGATTAGTTTTGGTTTGAGGTCTATTTTGTCAGATATTAAATAAATGACTACACTACCTTAGGTTCATTTGCTTGGAATATATTTTTCTGTCCCTTTGCCTGGAGGTAATGTCTTTCTTGATTTTTGAGGTGTGTTTCTTGGGTGCAGGAGAAAGATGGCTCCTGTTTTCAAATTCAATATGTTAGTATGTTTCCTTCATTGGAGAATTTAGATCAATAATATCAATGACCAATGATTGCTGATTTCTCTTGTTTTGTTGTTACTGTTGGTGGTGGTAGTGCTGGTGATGGTGTATGTGTGTGTGTGTTCACATGCTTGCCTTCTTTTTGTTTTGCTGGCATGACATTATTTATTTCCTGTGTTCATGAGAGTAACCTCTTCAGGTTGGAGTTTTCCTTCTAGAACCTTCTGCAGTGTTGGATTTGTAGATAAATGTTGTTTAAATTTGACTTTATCACAAAATACCTTGCTTTCTCCATCTTTGGTGGTTGAGAGTTTTGCTGAGTACAGCAGTCTAGGCTGGCACCTGTGATCTCTCAGGTTCTGCAGCACATCTGACCAGGCCCTTCTGGCTTTTAAAGTCCCCATTTAGAAGTCAGATGGAATTCTGGTAGGTCTGCCTTTATATGTTGCTTGGTCTTTTGCCCTTCCAGCTCTTAATATTCTTTCTTCCTTCTGCACATTCGGTGATTTTGTTTTATTATGTGCTGATGGGGACTTTCTTTTCAGGTCCAGTCTAATTGGTGTTCTGTATGTTTGTGTACCTTTATAGGCATCTCCTTCTTCAGGTTAGAAATTTTTTCTTCTATGATTTTGCTGAAAATATTTTCTGGACCTTTGGGCTGGGTTTCTTCTTCTTCCTCTATTTTTATTATTTTTAGCTTTGGTCTTTTATAGATTTTGTCTTTTACAGATTTGTATCAGAAGTTTTTAGATTTAACATTTTCTTTAACAAATATACTCATTTCTCCTATCATATCTCCAATGCCTGCAACTCTCTCCTGTCTCATATTCTGTCGCTGAAGCTGGCCTCTTTAGTTCCTTTTCAACTTCCTCCAGTTTGGGAAGAGTTCTTTTCTTTCCTTTTTTTCCTTTCTTTTTAAATTTTCCTTATTGTTTCTATTTCCATTTTCAGGTCTTGAGCACTTTAATTCATATTCTTCCACTGTTTGTGTTTCCCTGGATTTAAGAATTCTATTTTTTTTACCTCCTTAAGAACCTCTATCATAGTCATAAAGACTGTTTTAAGATCTTTTTCTTGTGATTTTGCTATGTTCAGGGCCTGCTGTGGTAGGGTTTCTGGGCTCTAGTGGAGGCATACTGTCTTATGTTATTGATTGTGCTTTTATGACGGTGTCTAGGCTGTCTAGAATTGTTTGAGTTCTTACTCTGATTCTGTGGCCAGATATAATCTGTAAGTTTAAGCCAAATAACCCTTTCTGCTCCTAAGCAGCTTTTGGACAGGATATCTTATCGCAGGAGCAGAAAGGAAACTAGAACAGTCATATGCTGCATTGAGAGGTAAGTTACCAATGTACACAATTTCAGATCCAGCCCTCACAGGAGCTTATGATATAGGCTTTCTCTTAACTTCCTCCAATCTCATATGCCAGTATAGGGCTCTCTTTGTCTATTGTTCAAAGGTGCTACTGAATACTGACTGATTGTGGTAAGCCTGAACCACCCCATCTTACTCTTCTGGGCTGTAAGCTCTACTGATCTCAATAGAAAGTTATCTGAGGTCCAATAAGAATTTTTTGTTCAGGCTAGACATGGTGGCATGCATTTATAGTCCCATAACTTGAGAGATGGAGGCAAGATCATGAGTCCAAGCAAGCCTAGACTACACAGCAATACCCAGGCATCTCAGAAAAGAGAGGAGGATTTTAAGTTTGAGGACAGTGTAAGGTCTAACATCAGCAGCTATTTCAGAAAAATAGGGACTGATTATATATCTCAGTGTTAGAGAACATGCTAGAATCTACTCCTGAGGGGCTAGAGATATGGCTCAGCAATTGTGCCTCTTACCTCGCACCTACAGGGCCTGGCGTCCTCTTCAGAGTATACTACAAAAGAAAAGTGGAGACCTTGCTAGTTACCCTCACAGACCCTGTCTTTCCCACGAGGTGCCCAAGAATAAGGTCGTTCAAATCATCTTACCATCCCACCCTCACCTACATTAACCTTTCTCTCAGCCATGGGTCCTCACACACAGTAGCCACATCCTGACCACTTCCTAAATATCTCACACTTCTCCACGCTCCACATCACTGTGCAGCCCCCCTTGTTCTATTCTTGTAGGGCACAAGCATCTTTCAAAAGCCAGCTCAGTGGGCACGCAGACAAGCTTCCAAGCTTCTTTAAGCTCTGCACTCTCCTGGGGGTCATCAATCTCATTACAGCTCATATTTGGGTGTATGAAGCTGTCTGTTCCCTGTCTAGTTTTCACAGTCAAATCTAAGAGTATTCTAATGTATGTTCATGTGTATTCATGTCAATGTGTGTGCAGATGCAGAAGTGTCATGGCGTGTGTGTGGAGGTCAGGGGCAACCTTGAGTGTTGGTTGTCACCTTGTTTGAGACAGAATCTCTTCCTATTTGCAGTTGTCAATGAAGGGCTGATGGGCCTGAGAATTTCCAAAGATTCTTCTGTTACTATCTTCTGTCTCACCACAGAATACTGTACCGTATTTGGCTTTATTGTGGATTCTGCAGATAGAACTCAGGTCTTCTCGCTTATACAAGCATTTTTACCTCATGGCCCACTTACCATGCAATCTTCAAAAATGTCTTGATTCTACACCAAGTATTCATTCAAAGTACAAAAGAACCTCACTGTGAGCTAGAGCTTCCTCCATCGGCACTTGAGCAAAATAACAATTTCTCCAGCCGCTGCTGTAACAGACAGCTCAGATACCATTGTTTCACTGATGGGCTATTTCCTAATGATTCAGTATACTTCAGTTCCCTTTCTATCGCTTTGGTGAAGGAAGCCTTGGGAAGTCCCCAAGTTTCCCCCATTTCTTTGTTTTCCATATTCCTATTGCATGCTTCTTATACGCCGTACCCTGAAAATATCAGAAAGAAGAAGAAAAGGTGCTTGCCTCACTTTAAGGAATAAACCTAACCATATTACAGTTTTGGAGCTTGGCCCATTCCTTGGTCTTGGGTCTCTGCATCTGTCTCCATCAGCTGCCAGGCAAAGCCTCTCAGAAGACAGTTATGCAAGCAGAGCGGAGTATTATTAATAGTGATAGTGACCTGCCCTCTCCCACGGGGTGGGTCTCAAGCTGGGCCAATCACAGGTTTTCCATTTCCTCAATCCCTGTTCCATCTTTGCCCCCACACTTCTTGTAGACAAGACACATTTTGGGTGGAAGGTTTTCTGTGTGGGTTTCTGTCCCCTTCCCTCTGCTGGGAGATCCCCCTGGCTACAGGAGGTGCTGGCTTTATGTTCCTTAACTCCCGTTGCTTGGAGTCTCAGCTAGTGTTACCCCATAGACTGCCAGGAGCCTCCCCTGTCTCCTGTCCCAGAGATGTCCCCCTGCACCAATTTTCATTCTCTCTCTCTGTTCTTCTCCTCACCTCCCTCCACTTCTCCCTGCCCTCCTACTTCCCACTCCTGTCACCCTCCCCACCTCATCTCCCATCCACTTCCCTCCCTCCATCTACTTTGTATGTCTGTTGTATTTCCTAGGCTCTTAAGATTAAAACTCAGTCTGTGCTCAGAGCGTTCCTGTTAGTAGAAGCGTCTAAGATGTTTTGCTGGTGTCTTGGTAGTATCAGCATCATGCCACAGTTCTAGAACATGAACCATCTCTGTTACTTCATTTAGACATGAGGCTTGCTCAGAAACTTCCTATTATCAGTGGTTGTAATGGAAATACCACCAAATGTGTGTGACCAAATTAACTTTACGTTTGTATCAAAATGTTTTGGAAGTAAAAGAAATATAACAACAGTGTGGAGTATAACAAAAAAAGGAAAAAGAGTCACAAACTCAAAAGTAGTACATAAGATCAAGGACCAAGGAAGAAGTGCCCAGAAATTAGAAGACTCTGGAGAAATCTATCAGATTTTGTTATCCCAATTTCTAATCTTCCAGAAAGAAGGAAAGGGGCCGTCACTGCACCATCATCCTAAGCAGCTAAACAAAGAACCAAATGTAGCTGAAGCAGGGTCACCGTGACGCCGGGATGGGAGTCTGTAGTGGAAGTTTTGGTTTCTTCAAAAACTCAGTTGTGACACGTAAATGTGTTTTTGTTTTAATCTCCAGTGCGGGAGATAGAGTGGTTTTTAGTTTGTCCACAGCTGATAATAGCCTCGTGCGGGCCGGGAGAGGCGTGAGATCTTTGCCGGCTGGAGTTAGTGGAATTCTGAGGGCGCGGGGAGAGTGTAAATATGAGAGCCCGGGGGCAAGGGAGGGGCTTTGAGGAGATGGACAGATCTGGAGAAGGCTTGGAGAAGCGGGCAGAGGAGGGAAAAGGCTGCTTGTCTATTTCACTGCTGCCATTTGCTGTCTGCTGTTGCTGGGCTGCTAGATACCCTGACAACTGAGATTGGTATTGCCCTCAAAAGGACCCGACGACTCTAACCAGCTGCAACTAAGTCTAAAGAGGTCTACGTCCCCTTTCCCGTCTAACCTTTTTTTCCTCTTGAACATAGGGTTGGGGATTGGAAGGGAGGTAGAGGCCTAAGGAACTCCAAATAAAGCAGAGTTTAAAAAACAAGTGTCTACAGGAGTCACCATGACAAAATCACAGGACTGAGTGCGCTCAACAGATGGTCCTCTTCTGACAATTACTGTAAAAGAAGCAGATAAAACATCAAAACAGATATGCCATGGTTAGGAGGAAAAGACAAAAGAGGATCCAGTAGAGACGAGCTAGTGAGACAGCTAAGGGGGCAAAGGCACTTACTGACCTGTGGTCAGCCTCAGGGACTGACCACGGGAACACAGACGGTAAAAGCAGAGAACTGAGCTCCCCACACATTGCTGTGGTATGCACGAACCCACCCACAACCCCACATACAAATCAATAAACAAATTAATCAGATGGAAAGGGGGTTATTTTTAATGCTGTAGTACAGAACAGGAAGCCAATGAAATCAGAGAAAAATGGTGTGGCAGGGAGGAAAAACTACTTGGCAAAAAATGAGATGCAAAGTATCCATGGAGAACTGGGTCAGCTAAGAGAAGTGGTGAGGTGCTCTATCTATGCAGCTGTTAGACTAAATTCAGAATGAGGACTCAGTCTAACACAGCAAAGATGACCAGTAAGACATGTGAATAGAAATTCTTGTTCGCACGTTTAAGTATTCACTGGCAAATGTCATCACAGGGACTGGCCTGTAGTCGAGTTTGTGAAGCGTTTTCTTGATTGATGAGTGTTGGGGAAGGGTCCGGCCCGCTGCGGGTGGCGCCACTCCTGAGCTGCAGATGGTCCTAGGTTGTACCAGGAAGCAAGCTGAGCAAACTGTGAAGAGTGAGCCAGAAAGCAGCCTCCTCCACAGCTGTTGCATCAGCTCTAGGTTCCTGCCCTTACTTCCCCGGGTGATGGGCGATAAGCGGGGAGATGAAAAGAAACCCTTTCGCCCCCGAGTTGCTTTTGGTCAGACTGTTTGATCCCAGCAATAGAAACCCTACTTAAGACAGGGAGATAGTTACATGTCCACCAGTTGGGGCTCGGGCAAGTGAAGGAACAGATAGTTACTGGAATAACCTCCGTCTCCAATTGAGTAAAAGTCGCCGACTGTGAGACCTCTACCCCATCCACCTCTTCCCACCATGAATGACTACAGAGCTTGGGAAGAGAGATCCTGTAAATGAAGAGGATATTGGATCTGTATGGAGATTCTTGGGTTTTAGTAGTGATCAAAGGGAATTCCTATGGATATATATATATATATATATATATATATATATATATATATTTTTTTTAATCAGCATTTCCAATTGGACACAAAATACTTGGAGGCTCCCCAAAGGAATGAGCCACCAGGACCAGCCGAGGGGGTGGGGGGGAATGACTTCTGATAACTGCACCGTATTTTTCAAAGAGAAGGAAAGAAATCCTCAGCGAAGCCTACCTTAGATCCCAGGCCAGCTGTGCTCACCCAATGGTACAGATGTCTTGTTCGGGCCGGGAATTTGCTGAAGTAAAGACCCAGACTTCAGTGGTATGTAAAAGCAAAGAGCATTTATTTTGCAGAGAATTCTAGCAGGATGGGGTCACTACCTTCACAACATGACCGCAAACTCGAGGTGAGCTCATAGGCCCCTTTAAGCCAGTTAGAGGAATTTCAGGGACAGTTAGATCATTTTTATTCTGATTGGCACATGTTAGAAGCAAGGATAGGGGTGCATTGGGGATTGGCTAGGGCTTCAGTCAGCAGTTAGGGACTTTCTGAACTGGCTCGAACCAGTCCAAGCTGGTAGTTGAGCAGCCTTGAGCAACTTTATCTTCCCCAGGCCAGATGCTATGGCCATTCCTGATTGGTTGCCCATTCTGTGTGGTTTTTCCTGTAACTGGTATCTTATTTCTGAGGAATGCAGACTTAGGCCTGCTCTGCCTAGCAAGAAACCGAAGCCTGTCATGGAGTCAGGATAGCCAACTAGATAGATACTAAATCTCTCCCAGCTTATCTAAACATCAACCAGGTCCAATCAGAATAGATCAGGGTTGTTTGGGATGGTATGCCAGCAGACTCCAGACCCCTTGGCTATATGACCTCAGTTGGGAGTGGCTAGTCTCCAGGGAGGCTACATGACTCTGATTAGAATTGGCTGGCTCCTTGGAATTAAGTCCTCGCAGTCTCTGGGCAGGGTCCAGGCGCTGCCACTCCTATTGGCTGAAGTGCAGTCTCATCCTCAAATGGCACCAATCTTTGTAACAATACTGCTCAGTCAATGACCCCTCCCTGACAAATGGAAAAGACAGCACAATGCAAATGTTTTCAGTGATGTTTTCATAGTGGCATTAGGCATCTCAAAAAAAAAAGAAAACAAACAAAAACAAAAACGATTTCACATTGCATTTGAGAAATAAAATTGTCATCCTTCACATGTACTCGCATTTCCCCTAAAAAGAGGCCCAGGTCGGAATCTCTATGGTATTGTAGCAAAGGAAAGTAGCATGGCATTCAGCAAGTGTTTCAGGTTAGGCTAGGGCCAAGCACCCTCACACAAGCTTCTTCTGTTCCAGAAACTCAGACGCTTGCAAAGCAGCTAAGACACGGGCTCAGGCTATAAAGGGGACATGGTAAATGTATGTAAACCACACTGTTGGTGGAGTCAAATCAGGGGAAAGGAAACACACCCCGTGTGGCTGCCACTCTACCTTGAGTTGACAAGCCTGAACTGCTGGTGAGAAGTTTCACGTGGAATGTGATGATATTACAAAATCTTGCGTGATTTTTTTAGGTGTCTGAGTGACAACTATGGCTTTATTAGAAACTTACCATCTCGCAGAGAGGTACATCACAAATCATGGAGGAAATGAGACAATGCTTATGTTTCCCCACAGATAACCCAGCAGGCGAACCAACCGTATACAGACAAGTTGTTTGAACTGGATGTGATGGTGCACCCCCTTAATTTGCAGAACTTGGGAGGCAGAGGTAAGCGGATACCTGTGAGTTTGGGGTCAACCTGTCCTATGTAGTGACTTGTAGGCCAGCCAAAGCTCTGTAGTAAGTCTCTGTCTGGAAAATGAAAAGCAAATCCCTAAAAAAACAAACAAAAGAAAAGAAAATATCATGCAGAACCTCATTAATATGAACAATCAATACATTAACAAATATTTTAAATGAAATATGGGGAGTGTTATACCATGCAGGCCTTAAAGAAAATAAAGTGTGCACTACTTTCCTGATAATAGACAAGTCAATTCTACTTTGTAGCACTTCCGAGACAGCTCATGTGATGTATGCTGCCTCCTACAGGAGAGTGAGCTTGGTGTAAATTTCATACTGAAGTTGCTTGTGCAACTGAGTAAAGTTAGTTCTGTTTTTTAGCTGCAGGGGGTGGGAGGGGAAGAAAGGAGGGAAGGAAGGAGTAGCTACAATGTTATAAAGCAAACACTCATTTTCAAATCATGGTGATAACATGTTATAATGACGTGGAAAAACACAAAGATCACGTTATCTGTAAAATCTACTGAGAAAATACAATGTCTTCAAAGGCGCATCAAACCGGAAATGCAATGTGTTAATTCATTTATTAAGTGTTAATTTTTTTACATCCGTGTGTGTGTGTGTGTGTGTGTGTGTGTGTGTGTGTGGTGTGTTCACACATTCATGCCATGGCACTCATGTGGAGGTCAGAGGACAAATTGCAAAAGTTGGTTCTCTCCTTCCACCTTGTAGGTCCTGGAGACCAAGCTCAGGTCACCAGGCTTGGTGGCAACGTCACCTGCTGATCATCTCAGTGACCCCTAGTTACTTATTTTGTATCAGCACAAAAAGTATTAAGTTTCCTTATAATGCTTCTCAAATAAAGTTTTTGGTTGCTTTTCTACTCCCTGCTCATGTCCTCCCTTTCTCTTCCATGTGTCCTGTCCAGGCTGCTCCTTTTCCACGTTCATGACATATGTGGTTTTTGCTCACATTCTCCTTAGACCTTTTTCTAGCTCTCTTATCACAAGCTTCTAATCTATGTCTACTCTCACAGTCGCGTATTCACACACACAAACATTAAAAGTGAGAATCCGAACATGAGAGAGAACATGTGGTTTTTGTCTGTCTAAGTTTGGATCGCCTCACTTAATATAATACTTTCCAGATCCAACCATTTTCCTGAATGTTTCATAATATTAGTTTTCTTTTTTGCTGAAGAAATTCTGTTGTGTGCATGAATGTTTTCATCTGTTGATGGTGATCTAGGCTGCTTTCATTTCTAAGTATGCAGTTAGAAACATGGATTAGTGTCTTAGTTACTTTTCTATCACAAGACAATGACACCATGACCGAAGTAACTTACAGAAGAAAGAGTTTATATGGGGCTTACAGTTCAAAGGGCTAGAGTCCGTGACCATCATGGGGAGGAGCATGGCAGCAGGCAGGTAGACATGGTTCTGGAGCAGTAGCTGTTAGCCCACAGCTTGAGACAGAACCACAAGGCAGAGAGAAAGTTAGCTAGGAATGGCGGGGGCAATTGAAACGCCAAAGCCCACTCCCAGAGGCACCCCTTTCCCAACAAGGCCATACCTCCTAGTCCTTCCCAAACATTTCCACCAACTGGAGACCAAGCATTCAAATCCACAAACCTATGGGGACCGTTATCCGTCAGACTGCCACAGTGGCTTCTCCTCCAGGGCAATGCGTTTGCCCCATGGGTCATGCCCTTTGTGACTTTACAGATAGTAACAACCTTAGCTAGTTTTCTACTACACCGGCCGAGTACCTGACTAAGACAACTTAAGGGAGAAAGGATTTACTCTGGCTCACAGTTCTAGAACACAGCCTATCATGACGGAAAAGCGGGAGCAGGAATTTAAGATGGTTGATTACTCTGCATTCTGCCAGGAAGCAGACAAAGGTGAATACTGGTGCTTCACTGACTCCCTCCTCTTTAGTCATGACCCCAGATTATGGGCTGGTACTGCCCACATTCAGGGTGGTGTGGGCTTTTGAAACCTCAAACAAGGCATGGGCTTTTGAAACTTTAAAGAAGAGGTCTTCTCCAACAAGGCCATACCTCCTAATCCTTCCCAAATAGTTCCACCAAATGGGGACCAAGCCCTCAAATATAGGAGCCTACAGGGGGCTTTCTCAGGGGCCACCTCAATAAGCAACTATCTCTGTAGGTGGGGTGTCCTTTTGGCATATGCTCAGGGGTGGTAGTCATGGGGTAGTTCTCTTTTTAATTTTTGGAGAAACCTTTGTTACCATTATCACGGTGACTGTACTAGAATCTACTCCCACCAGCAGAGGGTAAAGCCCCCTCCCCCCATCCTTTCTAGCATTTGTTGTCATTTGTTTTTTTTTTAACAAATGTAGTCATTTCCACTGGGCTGAGATGGGATCCCAAAGTGATTTTCATTACTATTTCCCTGGTGGCTAAGGATGTTGAGCACTTTAAAAAAATATTTATTGCCCATTTCTGTTTCTCTTTTGATAGCCGCCTGTTAATTTTATTATCTTCCATCTTGATTGGCAGTCGTTTGTCTTGTGTTTAGTTTTTTTCCCACCCTGCTATGTGAAGTACAGTTGACAGAGAGTTTCTTCTATTCTATAGGCTCTTCGTGCTGGTGATAATTTCCTTTGTTGTGAATAAAGTTTTTCATTTCATGTAATTTTATTTGCTAACTTGGTTTTTTTCAAGTGCTTTAATATAATATAAATTTAATTTATCCTTTAAGAGTTGCATACATACATACCAACATACGTACAATACATTTCTATTATATTCATTCCTGGCTCCTATTTCCAGCTCCTCCAAACCCCACCTCCCAATCCCCTTCCCAATTTCAAATTCCTTTTTTTTTTTTTTTGACACAGGGTCTCCTTTGGATATCCTGGTACTTGCTCAATAAACCAGACTAGCCTCAAAATCAGAGATCTGCCTACCTCTACCTCCAAGTTCTGGGGTTAAAGGTGTGCACCACTACCACACAGTACCACGATCCTCCCCGCCCCCCCTTCTGTAACACAGTGAGTCCAGTTAGTTCTGCCCATGTTCGCTTGGATATGGAGACAGCCACAGGAGCATAGCAGTGCACCAGGGACCACATCCCTAAAGGAAGTAGATTCTTCTTTTGTTAGCAGCCGTCACCATTGCTTAATTCTTCAAATTGTTTGCTGTACGCTTGGAATCCTGTTCAGAATATTATTGTCTATTACTATATCTAGCAATTTCAGCATTTCAGGTTTCAAAATAATCCCCTTGATCCATTCTGAATTAACTTTTGTGCAGGATGAGAGATGTGGAGCTGTTTGCATTCTTCTGTAAGTGGGGAGTCCATTTCACCAGCAATGCTATTGGCAAGAGTGTGCCGCGATGCAAATTTGCAACATGGAAGGAAGTGCTCATCTTCATGGTGAGGACACAGACCCAAGACAGGTTGACCCTTTCCTGTGCCACACGAGGGCGCTGTGGTTCCTACAGATATACCCAGTATGCCACCATGGCAGTTGGCTAATTCCTTAGCTCTCTTCCTTCAGATGGATGATCTGAAGATGGAGCTATGCGTATGGGGTAAAGTCACAAGTCTCCTGCACATGGACATCTCAGGATATAAACCAGAAAACAGGTCTCCCTTTTTGTGTCCGTTTCCCAATGCGCAGGACTCACTGTGCGTTTGTAGAATGAACAGCCGTGTTTCAGCAAATGAATAGATGCAGATACGCAGTCCCCAAAGCATCTTGCATCCTGCAGGGCTCGCCACCGGCTGAATCTAGAGGGGTCTTTGGTTCTGTGAAGCCATGAGAGATGAGAGGACCACAGACTGCTTTAAAGAAAATCTTTCTAGAATGGGGAAAGCCTACATTCACCTCATGCCAGGGAAATGCATGAGAACATCTTTTTGCCCTGTTCTTTGTGGCTGGGTCTCTTTAATGTCTGATTGTTGGTTTTCCATCTCCTCTCTGCGGACAGGAAGACACCTGCAGTAGCTAGTTTCCCTTTCGTGAATGAAATCTGTTGATTCTCTGCAGCTTCCCCAGTTCCTGCAAAGCTTTGCCTGTTTTCACCCACCCTTTGCTCACTCACAGGAGCCCAGGACACCACCACCTCCACTTGGGTGCTATGACCCCTGCTGCACCCTGCTCTGGGTGTGTGAGTGTGCATCTGAGAACCACCTTCCTCTCCCTGCAAGATCTGTGGTTACATATCCAATATACGAGCTGGAATTGCAGAAGTCAGGGGCAGTGCTGGAAAGTCTGTGCATCCTCAGGCCCTGTACCATCTTATTTCACTTTTGGTTCCACAATATTAATCTGGCTCCTGGTTCCATGCAGAGTCCAGTACAGATCGTGGCCACAAACAACCCATATAGACCAGTACAGAATAAGACTCATGGCCGATTCTTTGAGCTCTGTGGAATTACGATAGGTTTCTGGACAACAGAGATGCTCACAGAGAGTCAAGAGAAGCTCTTATTTCTTTTGGATAGAGAAAGAACACATAAGACAAAATTGCTTTGAGCATCACATCTCTGCCTGTGGCAGGCAAGGTCCTAACTTCAGCGGCCACAGCTAAAAGTCATTGGTGCCCTAGGCCAGTGCTGACAGTAGCTGGGGTTGGATCATCAGGGCTCATGGGAGGAACAGGATCAAGGCATGGACTTCTTTTTTTTTAATTAAATTATTTGTTATATTAATTATAGTTTATTTACTTTGTATCCCAGCTGTAGCCCCCTCCCTCATCTCCTCCCTGCCCCTCTTTAAGTCCACTGGTAGGGGAGGACCTCCTTGCCTTCCATCTGATCCTAGCTTATCAGGTCTCATCAGGACTGGCTGCAATGTCCTCCTCTGTGGTCTGGCAAGGCTGCTTCTCCCTGGGGGCAGGAGGTGGTGGTGGTGGTGGTCAAAGAGCCAGCCACTGAGTTCACGTCAGAGACAGAAGGCATGGACATTTTCCCAAAGCTGTACCTTTAACCCCATTTGATCCTTCTCACCACCCCTCACCCATAACCCCTACATTGACATCCTCCAGACCCTGGAGCCTGGCCATGCCAGCAACCTGACCTGCTTTGTGTCCTGAGCCTGTAAGCATGACACCCTCCATCTTCACCCGGATGTTAGCTGCCTCATCTCCCTGCACCCCAGCCCAACCCATTCTCAAGGCTAACTCTCACACCTCAGCTCCAGGACCCTGGCACAAACCCCACCTGTGAGGTGAACTTTCACTGAACAGGTAGACACGCCTGTGGAGGCCATCCAGCCCAAATCCGCTCCCGGGAAATCTCCGCCCTGGAAAGCTCTGCCCACCCCACCCCCACGAAAAGCTACATAAACCCTGTCTTCCGCTCAGTTCTCTGTTGCTTCTTGCCAAAACAGAGGCAGCTGCACTCCGGTATTTTCTCTCCCAGTGTCTCTTGTGTGAGGTTTGTTGTGAGGCATGACTTTGTGGTATTCTTTGGCTCCCAACTGCCAGAACACCTCTCCCTTCAGAACTGTAACACTTTAAGGAAACCTTCCCCCACCCTGGAGCAGAGCAGGAACGCTTCCACTGGGAAAGCCGGAAGTGGAAGTTTCTGGTTTCTTTGCAAACTCAGCTGTGTCTTGTGAATATGTTTTTTGGTTTTGGTCCCCAGTGTGGGATGTGGAAGCGTTTTTTCCCCTGCAGAAAGCAGCCTCCCTGAAAAGCTGCGTGAGGAAACTACCTCGTGGGAGAGGCAAGGCTTTTGCTTGCTGGAAAACATCCTTGTGTGGACTCTGAGAAGGGATAAATAGAATCCCACAGACACTGAGACAACACTTTGCATCGCTACACTTTGCAACTGTTCACATCACTTTGCTGGTTTGCAGAGAGAAACTCTTCAGAGAACGTTCTGTGCTGCTTTGGTGGAGTCTGGCCACTTCTGCTGAGTGGTACCATTGCTGTTGCTTGCTGTTTGCTGCCGCTTCTGTGGTCTGCTGATTTGCTCTTTTGCTGGACTGCTAGTATCCTGGGGACTGAGATTGGTATATCCCTAATCAGCAGGAAGTAGCTAAAAGAGGTCTAAAAGAGGTTTCCCTACTAATCTCTTCCCTAAGGTGGTGGTGGGGGGGGAGGGTTGGAAGAAAGATAAGAGGCATTTAAAAACATTAATGTAGATGTTTAAAAAAAATTAAGCCAGGAGGTGACACCCAACATGGAGCACCAAAATGTTAAAATTATTTTTACAAAACTGTGTTGTTTCTCAGTTTCTCTCTTAACCCAACTACCACACAAATAATTGAGACTCTCTTATATTTGGTTAGTAATAAGCTTCACAACACAATGATTGAGCAGTTATTACTTAATTCTTAACCCTCAAAGCAAATCTGGTTTCCTCCCAGCATGCATCTCAGAGATACTTGCCTTTGTAGCTGTCCTTGTTTTAGCTCCTCTCCTGATTTCCTTTCAGCCTTTTCTGTGGCTGACTCCCCTGCTTCCTCCTCTAGCTCTTCCTCCCGGGGCTGGCAGGAAGTCCAGCCCTCTTCTCTCCCCTGCTCAGCGTCAAGCTGCTTTATTGGCCTTTCAGGGGGACAGTTGGGGAGCCGTGTTTACAGGAGATTCTCAGAACAAGGATTGCAACCAGATATGTGTGGTACAAAAATCAGCATTTTAATTACACAGTAATCTTATGCCTACAGAAGGCTTTTCCCCCAGAGCTGTACCACTTACCAGAGAATTGTTTATATCTGCACCCCCATTTAATTGGATTATTTGCTTTGTTGATGTCTCGTTACTTGAGTTTTGCTGTTTTTTGGGTTTTTTTTTTTTGTTTTTTTATGTATTTTGGATACTACCCCTTTATGGTGACTTGGAGTTGATGAAAATCTTCTCTGTAGGCTGCTGTCCTATTACATTTACAGTGTCCTTTGCCTTATAGAGATTTTTAGTTCTATGGGGTCCTGTTTCGCCCTTAGTGCCTGTGCTACTGTGTTTTGTTTAGGAAGCTGACTGCGGTGCCAATGCTCAACGCGATTCTCCACTTTCTCTTCTACCACGTTTTAGTGAGCCTGGATTCATGTGGAGGTCTTTCATCTGTTTGGGCTTGAATTTTGTGCAGGGTGATAAATATGGATCTGGGGCTTAGATTTTTCAAAGCCCTACTTTATTTAGAATTCCTAAATGCTTTTACCTCTCTTCCAGCCCACTGACTAGTGGAAGGGGAGAAAGAAGGTTATTAGGGAAAGGGGGTTGTGGACCTTTTTAGTCACAGTTCCTTGAAAGCAACTCCACTCTTCACTGTCCAGATGCCAGCAGTCCAGTCAGACAGCAAACACCAGACACCAACGCGGATCAACAGCGGCAGCACAATCCAGCAGAAACAGCCAGACTCTGCCAAATCGGCCTGAGTCAGCAAAAGTGGCAAGACCCAGCCAGAGTATCGTGAAAAGTTCTCTGGGGCATTTCTAAGAAGTGAAGTGTAGAAAAATGAAGACCAGCGAAGCAATGTGAACCTTACAAAGTGGACTGACGCAAAAGTGAGCGTTGTCTCTGTCCGTGGGCTTCTATTTACCCCTTCTACAAGTCCACACAAGGCAGCTTTCCAAGCTGGCAAAAACTATGCCCATCACGTGCCCTCTCATGTGAATGCTTTCAGATGACCAAGATCATGTGCCCTCTCATGAGCTTGTTTTCAACTGAGGATGAACTAAAAATACTTCCACATCCAAAAAAAAAAAAACCAAAAAAACAAAAACAAAACAAAACAAAACAAAAAACGAACAAAAAAACACATAAAAGAAACTTTCACTAAATGGATCTATTGGCACTCTTCTACGTGCAGACATCCAGCTAGATGAACGCGATTTGTTGAGGATGCTTTCTTTTTCCCATTCTGTGTTTCTGGTGTTTTTTAAAAAAAGACAAAATAGGTGTCCATAGGCGTGTGGACTTATGTCTGGGTCTTTGATTCCCACGATCAGCCTGTCTGTTTTCATGTCATACTAAGCTGTATTTATTACTATAGATCTGTAATACAGCTTGAAATCACAGATGGCAATACCTCTGAATGTTTTTTATTTGTTTTGTTTTAGCTAGCTGGGTTTTTTTTCCTTTTCATATGAATTGAGTACTGTCCTTTCAAGGTCTGTAAGAATTGTGTTGAACTTTGATGAGGATTGCATTGCATTTGTAGATTGTTTTTAAGAGATTGGCCATTTTTACTGTGTTAACTGTACTGATCCATGAACATGGGGGATCTTCCCATCTTCTAAAATCTTCACTTTCTTTCTTCAAAGACTTGAAGTTTTTGGCATGCAAGTCTTTTACTTGATTGATGAGGGTTATCCCAAGATATTTTATATTGTTTGAGGCTATTGTGAAGTGTGTTGTTTCTGTGATTTCCTTCTTTCTTTCTTTCTTTCTTTCTTTCTTTCTTTCTTTCTTTCTTTCTTTCTTTCTTTCTTTCTTTCTTTCTTTCTTTCTTTCTTTCTTTCTTTCTTTCTTCAGTTTTCCAACACAGTTTCTTTGTGTAGACTTCGCTGTCCTGAATTTTCCAGGCTGTACTTGAACTCACAGAGATCCATCTGCCTTTAAAGGCATGGACCACCACTCCCAGTTCTTCAGTGTTTTTTTCAAAAGCAACTACTCAATACAAGAACAGTACCATTTAAAAACAGTTCAAGGACACAGATAGACATCTGTCTAAAGATACACACATTGGCAGTACACACATGTCAAAAGGCTCAAAATCACTGGTAATTAGAAATAAAAGCCTGAATGATACAGAGATGGCTCAACAATTAAGAGTGCTTAAACCTCTCCATCTCAGAGTTCCAGTTCCAGCACCCATATCTGCCAGCCCATTTGTCATTTGCATTTAGGAGAACTACTGACATCTTTTTTAGTTGATCTTATATCCAAACACTTTGCTGAAGGTGTTTGTCAGCTGTAGAAATTCTCCAGTAGAATTTTTAGAATTGTTTATGTACACTGTCATGTCTTCTGCAAACGGCAATACTTTGGCTCCTTCCTTTTCAATTTGTACTCCCTTGATCGTTGTTATTTGTCTTATTGCTCTGGCTAAAATTTCAATTACTATATTGAATAGATATGGAGAAGCAGACAGCCTTGTTTTGATCCTGATTTTAGTAGAATTGCTTTGAGTTTCTCTCCGTTTAATTTGATGTTGGCCATACCCTTGCTATAAAATGTCTTTATGTATGTCCCTTGTATCCAACACTTTTAACATAAAGTGGTGTTGGCTTTTGTCAAAGACATTTTCAGCATCTAATGAGATGCTCATGTGACTTTTCTTTCTGTTTGTTTATATAATAGATAACATTGATGAATTTTCATATGTTGAACCATCCCTACATTTCTGGGATGAGGCCTAACTTGGCCATGGTAGATGATCTTTTTGATGTATACTTGGATTCAGTTTGCAAGTATTTTAGTAAATATTTTTATATCAATGTTCATAAGGAAAATTTGTTTGTACTTCTCCTTCTTATGTCATCTTTAAGCATAGCAATTTTAGGACCAGAATGGGAAATGAGATATTTTCTTAAAAAAATGTAAATAAATAAAAATTACTTCAAAATAACATTTAAAAAATCCACTGTTTTGTTTGGTTTTTTTTGAGATAATTAAGAGTGTTTATGACTCTCCATCAGAGTTCCATTCCCAGCACCCATATCTGCCAGTTTACAACATCCTATAATTCCAGCTCCTGGGGATCAGAAACCGTCTTCTGCACTCTACAGGCAACTGAACATATATGTTTGGCCTACACAGACACACACACACAAACACACATTCACACACACAAATGCACATACACAAAGTCACATGCATACCCACACAAAATAAGTAAGTAACTAAATAGATATTTTTGAAAGTATATCAAGTCAGAACTGTAAAATGGAGGCTGAGGATGTGGCTCCATTGGCAGAATGCTCACCAGGCATGCACAGAGCCCCGAGTATTATCCCCAAAGTCACATGCAACCCGAGTACTGCCACACACTTGTAATCTTAGCGCTTGGGAAGTGAAGGCAGATGAATGAAGAATTTGGGACCATCCTTGGCTACGTAGAAAATTCAAGGCCAGCCTGGTGTGTGTGAAGCCCTGTCCATAAAACAAATAGTGGTCAGTCAGGAAGACGGCTCATGGAGTAGAAGACATGAGCTTAAGCTTAATTTTGCAAACTTATGGTGGAAAAAGAAAACCAGCCCCCTTAAGTTGTCCTCTAACTTCAGCATGCTTCATGGAATGTGCACATGCATGCGCGCGCACACACACACACACACACAATGATAATAAAAGAAAGTTTTTGAGAAATTAAAAAATAAGCCGTAATCAAAATATGATTTGCATTGTAACTAAATAGTAAAAATAGGAAGTATGTGTGGTGGGGAGGGGACGTCATTCTGTTAGGTAAAATAAGTAAGACTGAGAACTGCAAGTCTAAAAGGAAATGTCTGTCATGTGCAGAATCTAGAAAAAGCAAAATGATGTGAAAGTAGAAGAGAGACCATTAGAGATATTGGGAGAGACAAAAGAGAGGGCAACTGAGGGTCAAATGAGATAAAAACCAGACCGCACACATGACGTATGCCAACAACAACTTAAGATCAAAATGAACCATCGCTTCACAGCCATTTCAAGAAAATTGCTAAAAAATGGGAAGTGGCAAATGGGAACAGAGGAACTGAAACTCCAAATGAGATTGGTGCAGCTGCTGCAGAGAGCTTGATGGTGGAAACTCCAACAGACACAGACACAAGGCACGTCTGACCCAGTAACTCTACCTCTGACCATGTCTGCTGGAGGCTGAGACCAGGTTTTTAAGATACGCCCATGATCTGTGGATTGGGAACCAGAACACGGGAGTTTCTACTCGTGTTCAGCTGACCGACATTCAGAGCTCAGTGTATGTTTCATTAATGGGTGAGTAAGTAGATGCAGGCTTCAGTTACCCGAGGGCCCTCTTCCTGCCAAGACACTCACCACAACCTTATAGCATCCTGAATCCTTCAGTACCGACCACCTGCTGAGTGTGCAGTGGGTTGTGACACATGAGGCCAGGCATGAGGGCCCCAGCCAGTGCACAGAAAGCCCCTCAGAAGTTAAATGTGGGGCAGAGAAATTCTATCTTCAGGGCATCACACGACATCACAAAAAAAGTCTCATAGCAGCTGTGGTTGCCTGCGCTGGGCCTGTATGATAGGGGGCCTGTCCACCGTCCATCACAGACTGGGAAGAAACATATGGGGACTTGCCCCTCTGTTGGTTAGTTTTTGTCAATAAGACACAAACCAGAGTCATCTGAGAAAGGGAACCTCAATTGAGGAGTTGCCTCCTTCATCAGACTGGCCTACGGGGCATTTTCTTGATTGGTGGTTGATGGGGGAGGTCCCATGCACAGTGGAAGGTGCCATCCCTAGGCAAGTGTCCTGGGTTGGATAACAAAGCAGGGAAGAGCAAGGAAGAGAAGGCAAGCCAGTAAGCCACACTTTTCCATTGCCTCTGCTTTAGTTCCTATCTCCAGGTTCCTATCTTGAGTTTTTGTCCTGACTTCCCTTTGTGTAGAGTATTACCCGAAAGTTGTAAGATGTAATAAACAATTTCCTCCCCAAGTTGCTGTTAGTCATAGTAGTTTGTTACAGCACAGGAAACCAAACCATTGCCGAACCAGTTCCTATGATTTTACGGGAGGACAATCGTCTTCAATTGAGTGCCCAAGGGTGAGCCCACCAGGCCCCAGTGGATGGCTCCAAACCTGCAGATAGATACACCGCCCTGGTCCAAATTCACAGGTCCCAAACCAAACCGAAAAGACCTTAATGTGGGCAAAGGACCGGTAGGGAGGAGGATGACGATGAGGGAGGTGACAGGGTGGGAGTGAAGGAGAAAATGATGCAGTACATACATGTATGCCGAAGAGCAAGATCCATCAGAAAGAAAAAGAAACTGGGTGTGATGGTCGGGGCCTGCAATCCCAGCAGTGGAGAGTCCTAAGTCAAGGGAAAGCTAGTTCGAGGCCAGCCTGATCTACGTAAGAGTTACAAAAGGCCCAGGGTTGTATCCACAGCACTGCAAGAAATGAAAAATGGCTGCTCAGAGTGGGAGGGCCTGGTACGACTCCTGTGTCTGGTTCCTACTCAATGAAAGGATCCCCTTCCTCCGTCTTTCCCTTCCCTCTCTCTCTGGGGGCCTGGCTGTCCCACAAACCTAGCCTGCTTCATGCCCTGGGCCTGAGAGAGAGGGACACCCCTATCTTCTGGTTGTCATATGCTCTCACCTCCCTGGAGCCCAGGACCGTTCTCTCCTCAGTGTTGACCCTCATGCCCAGGCCTCAGGACCGTGGCACCAACCTCACCTGTGACTGTCCCTGGAGCTGGTATGACTGCAGAGATGGCCTTTCAGCTTAGTGTCACCTGTGAGTTAAGCTAGGACAGTCTGTCCATGAAGATGTAGAGACAGGAAGGAGGGGCTGGACGACCATGGTGGGTGAATCCTGAAGCCCTGGTGAACTAGGGACACGGAAGGGCATAGACTCTGTCCCTCTGAGCTGATTTCTGAGATTGTTGACTTACCTCGTGCTCACCCCCCAAGAGAAGAGAGAATCTCAATATCTATGCATGTGCTACAGAGAACTCTCAATCCCCGCTTCTCAGGATGGAGCCAGCAGCTGGAGACTCAGCTGAACCAGCTTGGCTCAGAAATGATGTGGAAGGTTCGGCATAAAGCACCCATCAAGCCTCCTCCCAGTGATCTCTGATACTTGCAGGGATATTCATGAAAGACCAGCAACTTCTTCGCTGTCCTTCTGTGTGGCTGTTTCGCCTCCAGTCAGTGAACCTCCTGAGGAATTTTTAAATGATCTTTAGTTTTCAGATTGACTTAATTTCCACAGTAGAACTGAGTGATAAATACCAGCATTTTCTACGTACCTGCTGCATACAAGTATACAGCACCCCTTCCCCCCTCCATGTTACCATAAGATGGTCTATTGTCACAAAGAATGAACATCCACAGACATGTCACTCTCACCTAGAGGCCACAGATCTCATCAGGGTCCATACTGGCATCATATGACCTTGGGTTTGACCTGTGTATGTTGGGTGTCAAATCAAATGTTAACTTAGCTCTAAAAGTCTCTTGGGGATGCTTTGTTGTTATTTGTTGCCAATCCTCAACCTCTTAACCCTGACCTCTGCCCAACCATCAGCATTCCCTATCCTGCCCCATTCACACTGTTAATGGCATGTGATCTTGAAGAGCCTAAACATAACAGACTCCATTTTTGTCACTGGCCTCCATCTTATATGTGACCTAAAACTTACCCCACCTTCAGAAAAACATGTTTATACTTGCAGAAAAAGACAACATTTCTGAGAATGGCCACACAATGTGTCAACCCTGAAGCTAGCTGATCAGAAAACAGGTCAAAATGACCTTTGCCCTTGAGGTTACTAAAACAATTACATGTTATCATTACGGTTGCCAAAATAGTTACTCGAGATGGTTACAGCTTGCCTCTAACCAATCACTATGTAACAAGCTTGCTCTTGCTAAATATCACCAAGTCTGGAAGCCCCTTCCCCTTGCTAAAAACCCTATAAAAGCTAGCTTCTTTCCAGGCTGGGGGCTCCTAGCTTCTGACTGCTGTGTCAGTCCAAGCTGGGAGCCAAAGCTTAAGCCCTCAATAAAGGCTCTTTGCTTTTGCATACGATTTCTGACTCCTGATGTGGTTGGTGGTCTTTTGGGGTCTCGAAAACTGGAGACAACAATTAGCTTGTAGTGGGAGGCCAGAGGACAACAAGTTCCAGGCCAGCTTGGACTAAATAATGAGATTTTTTTTTTTTTTTTTTTTGCCTCCAAGAACAAAATAGAACTCAGCATCAGGGGTGTTTGCCGGAGCCCACCAGCAGAGCAGAACGGGTTCCTGAATCGGGAGTGAGGATTGAAATTAATAAAATACACAACACATATTATGTTCCGAGAGGCTTTTGGCAATCTGCTCTTAGCGCCATGCGCCCTGCACCCGAAAAGCGGCCAGGGCCAGGTAGCCTAGCTTTATTTATACAAACTGTTAGTATTGTGAAACGACCTGCTTCTGGGTTACCTAGCAACTTATGATGTCATCTTGTATCGCCCAGCCAGGTGGCCACACCTGAGGGCGTGGTTAGTAATTACCTGACCTTTAAAAGGACAACCAGACACGTGTACTCTCTCTTACTCCTTACTCTTATTCCTCTTACTCCCCTCTCTCTTTCTATGGGGCGCCCTCCCTTTCCTCCTCTCCTCTATCCCTCTCTCCCCCATCATGGCCCACCCCTGTTTCCCTCTCTCCTAATAAACCCCTTTCATAGAAAACCTGTTGTAAGCCTCCTCTTATTTCTAAGACTCCCCACATCCAGGTCTAAAGGGTAACCCAAATACAAGGAAAGCCTACACAAAATGCGCTAAACCCTCCGTCATTCAAAGTCAGAGACAGGAGGTAGAAGAAGCAAGAACACTGGGAGCAGAGTCCAGAGCTGGGTCCTGTGGCCGCAGGGGATGATGCGGTGTCAAGGAGGGCGCTGAGAGTCCGTCTCAGGGGTGACAGGAGCAGGGGCTGGGGTGAGCATGGCACTGGTATTTAACTGAGGCAGTCAAGCTGATCTTGGTTCCCAAAGGTCAAGGAGCTGGGTTGGAAGAAATTCCCCTGGGCAGTACCTGAAGAAAGAAAGGGAGGTGAGGCGGTGGGCACGGTGGGTGCTAAGGACGCTTTTGAGAAAGCTTGCAGTTAATCAGAGCGGGGAAAATGGACCAGCAGCAGGAAGGGGCTGTTCTCTGTAATCTCCAGCCATTTCTGCTCAGTGGTGTCTCTAGGGCACACCGCCCACTTGTATGTGATGACATCTCATCCAGTGGTAGCTGGACCCCTGGGGTGTTCCCACCACATGGAGACCGGAGAAGAGAAGCTAGGGTCGGGGAAAACCGCTGTCCTTGGGCCCTCTCTCCAGTTAACATACACGGCCGCAGTGTCAGCCAGCATGAAGATTTAGCCTATGTCTTCACCCCTCTAACACCTGAGTCACATGACTCATCTTTTGCTTCTCCGTAGATTCATGTTCAGCACATGAAACATCTCAGAGAGATCTGTGGTGCAAGCTCTTTGACCTCCCAACCCTCAAGGGAGGAGCAGCCTTGCTAGGCCACAGAGGAGGACATTGCAGCCAGTCCTGAAGAGATCTGATAAGCTAGGATCAGATGGAAGGGGAGGAGGACCTCCCTTATCAGTAGGCTTAGAGAGGGGCAGGGAGGAGATGAAGGAGGGAGGGTAGGATTGGGAGGGAATGAGGGAGGCGGCTACAGCTGGGATACAAAGTAAACAAACTGTAATTAATATAAAAATTTTAATAAAAAAATAAATAAAATGAAAATTAAAAAAAAGACCCAACCTGATTTTCCCATCTGTAAAATGGGTAAAATAATGGTATTTTCCACCTAAGTCCTTGACCTCTGAGCTACCTCTCCAGCCCTTAGGATGTGGGTAGCCATAGGATGTAGAAAGCAGCGTGAGCAGCTGGGAGATAATGGGAACCGACAATTAAGTGGAGAAAACAAACAAATCAGTGCAGCGCAATCAACCGACACTTCAGCAACATTTCACCAGAGTGAATAAATGTCCTACTGGAACGAGTTAATTTCCCTAACTTTCTCTGCCTTCGCTGGGCCCCACGTGACTCTATTCTTTCTCTCCACACAGTGTTAACAGCAGGACTCCAAGGTTCACAGCACTGCTGAGCACCCGACCTTGAGGTGGAGCAAGAAGTAGACTATGCCTCCCTCAACTTCCACAGAGCAAGGCCTTAGAAGAAAACCTTTCCCTGGTATGCGGAGATATGGACCCATTGAGGAGCCATCAGGAACATCACTCTTATCTGAAAGACTGCCCTTTAGGGCTGCTTCTCAGAGCCTTTCCATCATACAAGTTCTGAGATCTCTGCTGAAGCAATGTCTCTCTTAATTCCTCCGTGAGCACATTTCTCTCAATACCAGTAAATTTCCCATTGAACACTGCATCTCATGCCCAAGTATAAAGCCTGCCCTTTCTCTATTGTCTTCCAGTCCCTAATTTTCATGAGAACTAAAGCTGGTAATATAATAATAATAATAATAATAATAAAGCATTCCTAACATTCCCAATTATTGGTATGAACTAGTCCATTGGGGACTGATTTCTCTTATAGCACTCCAGATTACTCATTCTTAATATTACAGTATGGTGATAGTGCCCTACTTTCTTTGCTGTCACTGTGATAAAACACTCTGGCCAAAGGCGACTTAAGAAGGATATGGCTTATTTTGTTTACATTTTCAGGTCACAATTCATCACCGAGGAAAGTCAATACAGGAACTCAAGCAATATTCAGAAGCAGAAAGCATGAGGGAGGAGCTGGAGAGGTAGCTGTGGGTTCAGAACACACAATGCAGAGGACCCGAGCGCAGTTCCCAGCACCCATGTCAGGTTGCTCACAACCACTTGCAACTCTATTGCCAGAGACCAAAAGTAGTCATGTGCATACACCCATACTGTCCTGGCTGCTTTATAGTCAACTTGGCACAAGTTAGAGTTGTTTTGGAAGAGAGACTCTCAGTTGAGAAAAATGATCCTATAAGATTTGTCTGTAGGCAAGTGTGTAGTGGACTTTCTTAGTTAGTGATTGATGTGGGAGGGCCCAACACATTGTGTGTTATGCAACACATGAGAAAGTGGTGGTCCTGGGTTCTGTAAGAAAATGAACTGAGCAAGCTAGTAAAGAGCATTTCTCTATGTCTTTTACATCAGTTCCCACTTCCGGGTTCCTGCCTCGAGTGCCTGCTCTGATTTTCCTAGATGATGGACTGTAGTCTGAAATAAATCCTTTCCTTCCTCCTCAAGTTGCTTTTGGTCATGGTGTTTCATTGCAATAGAAATACCCAACTACAGGGACTGTCTCTGACATGAACTCAGTGGCTGGCTCTTTGACCTCCCCACCCCTGAAGGAGGAGCAGCCTTGCTAAGCCACAGAGGAGGACATTGCAGCCAGTCCTCAAGAAACCTGAGAAACTAAGGTCAGATGGAAGGGGAGGAGGACCTCCCTTATGAGTGGACTTAGAGAGGGGCAGGGAGGAGATGAGGGAGGTAGGGTGAAGTTGGGAGGGGGCTACAGCTGGGATACAAAGTAAATAAACTGTAATTAATATAAAAATAAAAACGTAACCTAAAAGTTTTTAAAAATAAAATTACAGATATCAAAGAGTTCAGCTAGAAGAAGAAGGAGAAGGAGAAGGAGGAGAAGAAGAAGAAGAAAAAGAAAAAGAAGAAGAAGAAGAAGAAGAAGAAGAAGAAGAAGAAGAAGAAATACCTAAGACTGAAAATGGTATCAGGAGTAGGGTATTGCTTGACAGCCCTGACCATGTTTTGGAGAGGATTGTGGAAAGACTTCAGAACTTTGAGCTAGAAAAGGCATTAAGTGTTCAGAGTTTAATGATCTGTTGTAGGAACTTAGACACTAACACTGAGATCCATGCAACCCATACCCCAGAGGAAGCAAAGACTCTATCAAAGCTGTTTGATAATTTTGAATTAAGAATATGTAGTTCTTGTCAGTTGGTGGGGGGGGGGGGTCCGCTGTAATTAGCAAGAGGCTGGCACCACTGAAGCGAAACCTTTCCTTTACTGGGACAATTGACGCTGGTCAACAGGAGCTGAAAAACACCAGCAATTAATAACAGACCAACATCCCTGAGGAGAAATCTTCTGGGAAGTAGTCCCTCGGTGTCAGCACACAAAAACTGTGTTCCAGAGGGGCCATGGTGTAACTCCAGCCGACAGCTAAACTTGGTCATGGGCAATCAGCACTAAGGTGGCCCTTATTTTTAAAGGTATGAAGGGGTCATGTAGAGCAGATGCATTGTGTGGAAGGGGTAGAACCCGTGAAGAGAAGCCACTGGTGAGGTGCAACCTCAGTTGCAGCAGAAGCACCAGAGCTGAAGAAGTCATGGAGAAGAGTTGAGGCTTGGTGCCCTGTGGCAGGATCAGAGTACCTGAGAGACCAGGGAAATCCAAAAGACTATGCTGTGCTTTTTTAGATTTTGTTTTATTTTTATTTATATATGCACATACACACTGGTTCCCACGGAGGTACCCAGAAGAGGGTGCATCCTACCCTGGAGCTGAAAGTTACAAGGAGCTGCCCGGTATGGAGGTTTGAAACCAAACTCAGGTCCTCTGCAAGAGCAATGTTCTAGTTTTCTTTCTGTTTTTGTGATAAACACTGACCGACTCATGGAGAAAGATATATTTATTATTAGAGATTACAGTCCTCCAGGCAGGGAAGCCTAGGCAGGAACCTGGGAGCAGCAACTGAAGCAGAGACCGTGGAGGAATGTGTTTACTAACTTAGTTTCTTTCTTATACAACCTTCCAAGGGGTGGCGTAAACCACAGGGGGCTGCATCCTCTCACATCAATTATTAATCAAGAAAACATCCCCACAGACTCACCTGCAGGCCAGTCCGACAAAGGCACCTTCTCAAGTGAGATTCCCTCTTCCCAAATGACTCTAGCTTGTGTTAAGTTGACAAAAGCTAATCAGCACAATACAAAGGGTCCCAAGGAAACCCCTCCCATGACCTACTTCCTCATCTAGGACTTCCCACTTTTTACCACCTCCCAAGTCATTTCATCATATTATGAAGAAAGTCATCCAATCACGATTTCTCTCTGGAAATATCTTCATAGACTCAGCTAGAGGTGTCCTTCACTGATCTATGTAATAAAGATGAAAGTCAAGATTAACCTTCACCCTGATGGAATAATATGAGTGAGCTGGCTGGGGGAAAGCATGATGAGGACAATTAGGAGAGTGTGTGATGGACAGACAATTCAACAGCTATTCTTGGTTGGCAACCTGACCACACTTGGAATTAAATAAAACCCAAGTGGCTGGGGACACCTATGGTGGATTTTTTTTCTTGGTTGAATTACTTGAAGTGGGAAGGGCCACCTTCAATTTGGACCACACCTTCTGTGGCAGCCTATATAAAGGACATAGAAGTAAGCTCTCGCTCTCTCTCTCCTACCTCTTCTTCTATCTCTTCTCTCTCTCTTTCCCCCTCTCTGCCTGCTTCTCATCCTCACTGGCAAGCCACTCCTTAAGTGGCATTAGAACCTACTTCAGGATTTTGACATACACTGAAGACCAGCTGACACATGTAGTCTTGTGGACTGAACAACTCCTGAGTTCTTGGACTGTCTGATGGCAGACAGTCATTGTTGAACTAACTGGACCACAGCTTGTGATCCAGTCTAATAACCCCCCTTTTATAGACAGACAGATAATTTATTATATCATAGGCCTGTTGATCTAGAGAACCCTGACTAATCCATCCTCAAAGAAGCTTTCCTGTAAAGAATGAGTCCCCAGTGTGGCAGAGAAAGTGAGGAAGGGCTGATCACTGCAGTTCCATCTAGAATCTCTTGGCAGTTAGCATAGGATGCACCACAGTGAGTTCCATGAAGGATCCCCTTCCTGTCAAAGCTGTCTCTGCTCTGGTTTGAGCACATACAGCCTCCAGACCCCAGGCCATCCCCACAGGATACTGTCCATGGCCTCTTCACTCTCACACCTGAGGATGTGAATGGTGTCAGAATAAAAATGTAGTTCCTTCTGTCAAACCTTAATACAAACATACAGACAAACCTGGACGGTTCTGAAGGAGGAGGTGTTATGCGAATATACCCAATAAGCAGTCACGACAAAGATGTGCATAACCATGCACAAAAGGCCACCTAAACTTTACAAAGAAGACGCCTCTAACACTGGAACTCGGTTCATGCTGATTGTCAGGCGATGAAGCCAGTGATCAGAGACAGGAAGTGAATCTTAATATTTCCCTTTATTCAGAGAGCTGGCAATCTTAGAAACAAAGAATTGGTATCCTAGAGATCTGTCCTACATCTCATCTCCAGAGAGCAGGTTATACGGGGAGAAGAGCTGGGACTGGGAGGACAAAGGGTTAGTCGTTCAATGCCTGTGGGGGGCATTTCACATCCAGATCCTTAATATCCGTACTCCAACATGACTAGTGTCCTTTTAAGAGGTTACATCACACGGGCACACACAGGAAGACCAGGTGACAACACAAGGAGAAAACTGTTACCTACAGGCCAAGAAAGGGTGCACTCAGAAGAGATCAAGTCTTGCTCCTTAATCTCAGATGTCCAACTCCAAGGACTGTGAGAGAGTAAATATTTCTTTGTGGTTTCAGCCACACAGTCCATGGTTTACTCATCCCTCGGGGTCCATGGGATAATGGTCCCAGGACCACAAGTCCCATATAAAATGGGCAGTGGGCCAGAACTGTGATGTAGCTCAGTCAGCAAAGTGTTTGCCCTGAGTTCAGTCCCACTACACATAAACTGAGTGTGGTAGTGTCTGCCTGTCACTCTAGCACTTAGGAGGTGGAGGGAGGAGGCAGAAGTTCATGATCAACCTCAGATACATAGCAGAATTTAAGTCTCAACCCTAAACAAAACATTTATAACACCCCCTCTAAGGCCCAATAAAACATTATGGAAAAAATGCCAGGCAGTAGGGAGAAGAGCTACAAAGTACTATTTTATGAGTGTGACTCAGCCATGACACTCAGGAACAGCTGTGGCTCCCAGCACTGGACTGATTCAGTCCACAGTCCTGAGTGGGAGAGAGGCTCATGGGGTCCTGTTCCTCCCTGGCTGCTGTGTCTTTGAGACCTGGCATCTGAGGACCGGAAAGAGTGAGGGAACTAGTCTCATGCTGTCGACAACCTTCAGTTTCAGTGTACTTTTTTACACATGAGTGTAATAAAGAAAGCAATGACCCAAGGAAGGTTGTTTGAGTTCAGAAAATCATGTAAATGAGTATCAGTAAGCACATACTAAGTACTAACAGAGTAGCCTTATTCTCAGAACTTTCTCCAGATTGACCAATTGAAACACAATTGCCTGGCATTTATATCTTGAAAAGCACAAAAAATAGGAAGAAGGGCATATCTAGATTCAGGGTACACTAACCAGACTGGGTTCTATAGCTGTGTTCTGACATCCAACAAGAATAAGCATGTCTTATCAATTGAATTTGCATGTTTACCACAAGAGGCACAAGATCACATCTAAGAACAATCCCGGGAACAAACTGCACCTGAGGCAGAAGGTCGTCCACCTTTCTTTCCTGGAGCCTTTCTCATCGTTCCCCAAGGAATTGTTACCACGTGGCTGCTACCATGCGGACAAGCTGCTGACTGATTCTGGGAGGGAGTCATTGCCTGGAGTTGTGTACCTCCTGAGGAGCTCACCAGACTCCAATGAATGGTTCCAAGCTCATGGTCACACAGACGGCCCTGATTAAAGTCAGGGGGTCACAAAACAAAACAAAAGGACATAAATGGAGAGGAGGGAGGCTGGCAGGGTGGAATGGAAGGAGAGACAGAGAACGGAGGAAAGAGTAATCAGAATGCATCATAAACGTGTGGAATTATCAAAAGTTTAATTAATAAAAGTGAATAATACTATGTATTATAGTTTATGTTGCAGTAATAAAACATTGACTAAAACAACTTGGGGGAGGAAAGGGTTTGTTTGGCTTACAGTTCCGTGCCACAGTCCATCACTGAGGGAAGCCAAGGCAGGATCATTGAGGGAACTGAAGCTGAGACTATTCAGGAGTGCTGCTTGCTGGCTTGCTCCCTCCGGCTTGTTCAGTTTGCTTTCTTATATAGCCCAGGACCACCTACTCAGCAATGGCACTCCCCAAGGTAGCCTGGACCAATCAGCTTAAGAAAATATTCCACAGATGTGTCCACAGTCCAGTCAACGGAGGGAATTCCTCAATTGAGGTGTTTTTTTTTTTTCCCCAGGTGTGTCAAGTAGCAGCTGAAGCTAACAGTGAGACTATGGATGGGGTGTGCATGCCTATAATCCCAGCACTCAGGAGGCTAAAGCAGAAGAATCCTGAGTTCAAGAACAATTTGAGTTAAATAGCACGTTCCCAGCTGTCCAGCCTACATAAGCTCTATGCATGCTTTAGTATTTGGGGAGTATCGGTCAGGACAAACTTTGCATACTCTGGATAGACACATTATTTATACTTTTAGTCCATGACTGGTTGTATCTCTTGAAGCAAAACCCAGAGACCACTGTATTTTCCTACCACACTTCATACCAGCTAATCCAGCGAACACGAGAACCAAACAAGGTGCAAAGATCAAGCCAGTAAAACTTCCACCCCAGCAATGGCTGGGGAAGATCCTAGGGCTCTATCCCTGGTAGAGAAGCTTTTGGCAGCTGCGCAACAGCCACCGGATAAATGAACTGCACAACTTACAGGCAGCTCAATGGGTTGGAGAGTGTCTCTTCCAAGCAGTTCACCTGGTCCCTGCTTCTTCTGGGTGGCTCAGGTGGTCTGAGCCTCTTTTAGGCTCAGTCTGTCTAAGAGTACCTCTCAGAAGTCCTTACTGCTTCTACATGCCTGGGGAAGGAGAAAGCTAATGAATCTACTATGTTTCAGAGACTTCCTGCAACCTTTGAGTTGTTTGTTTTTCTGAACTTAAGTTTCTTTACAGAATGGAATGTTTCATCTCTTCTTAGAACAACCTATGTTCTAATAAACTCCTCTAGAAGGTAGAGAATTTTGTATGCTACACAACATGGTGGGGAGGGAAGGGGAACACTAGGAGTATTTGGAGGTAATTAGTGGTGGGATCAGTATACAGTGTAAAAATGTTTGATTTCTTTCAAAGAATAAATAAAACATTATTTTTAAAGGGATGCAGGCAGAAACAGCTAATGGTCACTTCCTCCAGGATAGCTGTTGTGACTTCTTCCTAACAGGAATAAATGACCACTCCATCCATAAGGCCCTGCCATGAATGCTAGGCCCAGCATCCCCTTTTGAATTTTATGGATTCTTTATTTGTCAAGCCAGATACTCCTGAGGTCAGACACCTTGTGGACTTTACTGTTGTGCTCCTTGGCTGTGAAGCACTGTGCCTGATCCACAAATGCGCAGAAGTTGATCATGAGCACAAAAAGTCATTTTGGGAAGGATCAGGTAAGGGTGCTAGAGAGATGGCTCAGTGATTAAGAGTCATAGTGTTCTTCCAGAAGACCATGATGTGGTTCTCAGAACCCATGTCAGGTGCCTCACAACTGCCTGTAACTGCAGCTCCAGAGGGTCCAACACATCTGACTTCCAAGGGTGATTGCACTGATTTGCACACACACACACACACATGAAATCTATACACAAACACACAGAAGTAAAAGTAAAATAAATCTTTCTTTAAAAGGAGGACCAGGTAACAGGGCAGCACCTTGAAGAAAATTTTAGTTACTCTTTTCACTGCTGTGATCAGATACTGCACAGAAACTTCAGGGAGGAAACATTTATTTTGACTCTCAGGTCAGAGAGTGCAGTCCACTGTGGCAAAGAAAGCAGGTGTGAGGACTGACTGGCTCCTTTCCACGTGGAGAGCAGGAGGCAGCTGGCCATATGTCAGGCATGGAAAGGATCAAGGCAGAACTCTAGCCCTTAGAGACCTGCCCCATCCCAGTGAGCCACCTCTACTAACCTCTGACCCCACCCCAAAGGTTCCACCAACATTCAAAGCAGCAACACCATGAATCAAGCTTCAAACACAGGAGCCTTTGGGGAAAACGCACACTGCACACCCTTTGGGTTTTGGGTTCCTGGATTCCTAGTACCAGTGTCAGCCCCAGATATGGAAAACCTTATTAATGCAGAGATTACAATCAGGATCTTCAGCTCTCTGACCGAAGAGGAAAGAAAAATGGGGAATTTTATTGAAGCCTGTGGGTTCTTCTGGAGTTCAAAGTGTCCCGGAGTAAGAGCAGCCTCACAAACCACTCAGACTCTGGTCTCAGGTATGGATGTCTTTTCCAAGCTGATCAATCAAAGCCACAGTACCGTCTCGGGAGCCTAACTGTAACATCTACACAAGATCTCACAACAGGCTTTTTTATAGAAAATTAACCAAATGCAAAAGACATGGTAAGAGCAGTACGAAGCAATATTATGTGTTTCGCTAACCAAAGTATTATCAGCTAACCTTTAAGCTGATTGGTTCTAGGTGAGGTGAGTGAGGATTTTCCAGAGTGCAGTCCAAGTGCAACTGACTGCAACCAGCTGTACAGATCACAAGAGTGCAACCAGAGTGTAGCCAAGTGTATAGATAACTAAGTATGAGTTATGACACTATTGAATCACAAGGTCAGTTATGAACAACCACTTCCAGGAAGCAGAGTTGAAAAGTTTAAAATTTTGAACTCAATTTTCCCTTAGAAACAAAATGGAAGCTGAATACAAAGACGGCTGAAGCTCTGTCTCAAACAGCAGCTTACAACAAAAGTGTCAGTAGCACGCTAGGGGCGATGAAGGGGTAGACTAAGACAAGTCTATACTTCCCTGAGTCAGCACAAAGGAAAGAAAAAATATCCAGTTACATTTGAACATCATAGAAACAAAACTTTTTTTTTTTTTTTGCATGAGTAGGATCCATGAAGTGTTTGGGATGTTTTCCTACCAAGAAATATAATGATTATTCATTTTTTAAAAAATTGAACATGAGTTTAGCCAGGAGGTCTCACTGCCCTGCACCCACCAGGACTCCCTTCAAAAGGCATCAACCAAAACTTTTACTTCTGCTTTCTCACTGACCTAGCACCTAAAGGAAAGTCCCCGACCTACGACCACCCACAGCCAGGTCCCCTGGCCAGACATAGTCCTGTCCCTTCCTTCCCAGCTGGGAAGGAAGAGATGGCTGGGAAGCACCAGTTCCTAATTTCCCACAAAACATGCAGTGGGCAAATGGATGTGGGGGGAGTGGAGAGAAAGGGAAAGATCAATGGCCTCAGAACTTGCCATCAGCAGGCGTCTTGCACCACTTGCCAGGGCTCAGCTTCCGCCTACATTTCCCCTTCTCTTTCACCCCAATCAAACACAGACCAGATGGGGAAGGAGTCTTCTTTACGATGTCACTGCTGCTGTTTCTGCTGTCCTTGCTGTTGTGTGGTGAGTAGGCCCGAGGCCAGAGTGACCCAAATGGGGGCTGGGGCCGGGGCCACAGGTTAAGCCTCTGTCTCCTACAGGGTCTCAACTTCAGGCCAGAGATTATGACCTACAAGTGAAGAAAATCGTGAAGGCACAGGAGGGTCTGTGTATTTTTGTGCCCTGCTCTTTCTCCTCCCCCGACGTCCGCTGGTATAACAGTTTCTCGGCTTACGGCTACTGGTTCCAAGAAATCAGAAAACCATCACTTGACTTTCCAGTGGCCACAAACAACGAAAATAAAATGCTAGAACCAGGAACCGAGGGGCGATTCGAGCTCCTTGGGGATCCCCACAAAAGGGACTGTTCTTTGCTGATCAAAGATGTGCATCAGGGAGACGCAGCAAAGTATTTCTTCCGGGTAGAGAGAGGATTTGAGAAATTCAGTTTTCTGGATGGGTTCACTCTGCAAGTGGAAGGTAAGAGGTGTCCACATGACAGGCAGGGACTCCCTGTCTCTCGCTGGGGGAGGGGTAGCGGGGCAGAGAAGACAGCTCCTGGGAGCAGCAGCTGGAGCTGCAGGGTTGGCGCCCTCTCCCTCAGCCCTGACTCAGAAGCCAGATATCTTCATTCCTGAGATCCTGGAGCCTGGGCACCCAGTGAGAGCTGTCTGCCTGTTTTCCTGGACCTCCGAGCAATGCCCAGTTCCTACTTTCTTCTGGACGGGGGCTGCTGTCTCCTCCCAAGAACCCAGATCAAGTACCTCCTATTACTCCATGCTGAGCTTTACCGTGGGACTTGAGCACCATGACACCGAGCTCACGTGTCAACTGTACTTCTCTAGGAAGAGTGTGCAAAGGACTGTCCGACTGAAAGTGGCCTGTGAGTATGATGTGGCAGAGTTCTGGTGGTGGGAGGTGGAGAATCCCCCAGCTCCACGCTCAGGAGAGTTCATGGAGGTGTGCTGGGGATGTAACTTGGTGGATAGAGTGCTTGTCTGCCATGTGCAAGCCCCTGGCTTCCATCCCCATCACCACATCTGGTGGTGTTACACATCTGTATGCCAGCACTTGGGAGGTGAAGGTGAGAGGATCAGGAAATCTAGGTCATCCTTGGCTACACAGGACATATGCAGACCAGAATCTGTGAGATCTTGTCTCAAAGGACAAGAGATGGCTCGGCTGATAAAGAGTTTGACACACACGTGTGTGGAATAGATTGTGAACCTTCAGAACACACATAAAAGCTGGTCAGGCATTGTGGCCCTACTGGCAACTTCATCACTTTGTCGGGGGAGCGGGGTGCAGAACAAGCGAGCCCTGAGGCAAGTTAGCTGGGAAGACTGGCTACCTAACTGGCAAGCTCCAAGTTCAATGGAAGACCTTGCCTCAGCAAACAATGTGGGCAGTGATCCAGGAAGATACCCTACATCAACACCTGGCTTCCACACACACTGATGTGCACACATGTGCACCCATGTTCACCACATATATTCAAAAAGAAGTGGGGGGGGGCACACCATCCTGGGTGTGCCTGTCCCCTGGGAGGCAATGGTTGCTTTATTTCTGGTTGGTCTGCCTTCCCTGGGATGGTAGTCTTTTCTTTCCCCGAGGTACTATTCCCCTCTGAACTTGGCGCACAATCTTCTCCCAGATGCCCCCAGATCTCTGGCTCTCAGCATTTTCCGCGACAATGTGTCAGGTACGAGGGTCTCCTGGGTTGGTGTAAGCTGGTCCAGTCCTCTTTGAGAAATGACACGGGGGAGAGGGGAGAGGGGGCCTGAACCCTCTCTGCGGCCCCCTACCCTCTGTCCTGCTTCCTCTCCCTTTCCTTATCTCTGTCTCTCTACATGTCTTTATCTCTGTGTCTATCTCTTTCTATGTCTGTATCCATCTCTATCTCTACGCCCCTCCTCTTCCTCTGTTTCTATATCTCTGTGTCTCCCTATTGCTCTCCACATTCCTCTCTCTCTATCGTTGTCTCTGTCTCCTCTCCATGTGTGTCTCTTTAGTCCCACAAATGCATGGAGATGCTCCACACCTGGAAGTCCAGCAAGGCCAGTCTCTACGCCTCCTCTGTACTGCTGACAGCCAGCCCCCTGCAGTACTGAGCTGGGCCCTGGAGGACCGAGTCCTCTCTTGGTCCAGCCCTGTGGGCTCCAGATCCCTGGCCCTGGAGCTGCCTCGGGTAAAAGCTGAAGATGCTGGACGCTACACCTGCCAAGCAGTGAACAGGCTGGGTGCCCAGCAGCAGACCCTGGACCTCTCTGTGTTGTGTGAGTGTGATCCACGGAAGGTGCCTGGTCCTGAGGAGGGGAAGGAAGGGACATGGAGGGACAGGGTTATAACAGTCACCACTGTGCAGCTGTGCAGCTTGTATTGGGGACCCAGTGAGGGATTTGCCCACCCATGGCCTTCATTGCTGGGAGGAATGCTCTGCCCAGGGAGAAGGCCCTGGCCTGCCTGAAGCCAGTTCCCTGTCTTCATTGCAGATCCCCCAGAGGACCTGAGAGTGACTGTTTCCCAATCAAACAGGACAGGTAGAAAGATGGGCAAAGGGGCTGGGTGGGCATGGGAGGCATCCCAGTTGACGGGCCTCCTGTTGACTCTGCCTCCTGTCCTCCCCAGTGTTGGAAATCCTCAGGAATGGCACCTCCCTCCCAGTCCTGGAGGGCCAGAGCTTGTACCTTGTCTGTGCTACCTATAGCAACCCCCCAGCCAGTCTGAGCTGGGCTGGGGGTGCACAGACCCTGATCCCAACCCGGTCTTCGGAGCCTGGGGTGCTAGAGCTGCCTGTGGTCCAGAGGGAACACGAAGGGGAATTCACCTGTGCTGCACAGAACCCACTGGGTGCCCGGCGCATCTCCCTGAGCCTCTCTGTGCACTGTGAGTGGGGGAAGGGACACCTGGGACCTGTGAGAAGGGCCACTGCTGACCCTTCTCCTTCCCCACAGACCCTCCGCAGATGTCTAGCCCCTCCTGCTCCTGGGAGCCTGAGGGTCTGCACTGCAGCTGCTCCTCCCTAGCCTGGCCTGCTCCCTCCCTGCACTGGCAGCTGGGGGAGAGGCTACTGGAGGGGAACAGCAGCAATGCCTCCTTCAAGGTCACCTCCAGCTCACTTGGACCCTGGGTCAACAGTTCTTTGAGCCTCTTTGGGGAGGTGGGGCCCAGCCTCTGGCTCAGCTGTGAGGCCAGGAACACCCATGGGGCCCAGACTGCCTCTGTCCTACTGCTGCCTGGTAAGGACCCTTTGGGACCAAGGGACTAATGGAGGGGGTATTCTCTATAGCTAAGTGGGGTAGGCAGCAGGGCTCTGTGGTTAGAGCAAAGATGGCCAGCCCAGGATGCAGTCATGTTTTCTAAAAGGAAATAGGAAGAAGCTTAAGCACAGTATGCATGAGGAACTGCAGTCCAGAATGCCCAGTGCTGTGGGCATGGGATACGTTCATTCTTTTGCAGATAAGGACAGTCCCTCAGCATTCTCCAAGGGAGCAGCTTTGGGCTTTGGCATTACAGCCCTCGTTGCCCTCTGCCTCATCATGATCATGTGAGTTGGAAGGAACTGTTGCGGGGGCGAGGATCCGGGCCTCCCGGGAGAGGGCAAACTGAACGGAATATATCAAGATAGATGCCCTCCCCTCAGTGTGAAGACCCTACAGAAGAAAGGAACCCACGACGCAACCTCGAGACCCAAGCTCTCACGGGGCAGCACAATCCTGGATTACATCAATGTGATCCCCAAGACCAGGTCCCTGGTGAGTTGCCAACTGTGCTTTCAAAGTCAATACTCCCTCTAATTCTGCACATATCCCTTCCCTAACCTCCTGCAGCTTTGCCTTAGAGGCTGAAGGTGGGTAAAGCATCCAAGACCAAGTCCAAACCCTGGCTCCCTCAAGATCTTCACATCTTCCTCTTTTTCCGAGTCTAAGGAACAGGACGGAACCTTTCCCTAGGTGGCTTACATTTCTTCCGTTTTTGTCACCGCCAGGCTAACTATGTGTAACCACTTAATTGGCAGTTGCTGTGCTGGGGATAGAACCCAGAGCCATATGCATGCCTGGTACACTCATCCCCTCACTGGGGGGTTCTAAGCAGGTCCTCTACCACTGAGCCACACCTCCAGTCTCTCTTTGGTAGATGCCAGACAAGTTCTGCACCACTGAACTATATCCTCTGCCCTACATAATAATTATTAATGTCCTTGTAGATGGCACATCCTACTGATTAAACATAGAACTCGAAGTCGTCTGCCTGAGCTCATATGCCTTGCTCCTCCCCCTTTTTTCATCATCACTTGGGCCTACTTCTGACACTTCCATAACTCTTTGATCATTCCAAAACATAAAGGTGAAGAAAATCACAGATCAAAGCACCCCGATTCCCTACTAAACCCCCCAGTGATCACTTTGGATTTCTCATGCCATCTTCAGGGACTTCATATTGGGCAGCTTCCACCTGTGTCTTACAAGACTGACCATGTGTAGTCATCACGTAGACAATCCTGTTCTTTTAATTTCCAATTTTAAGGTTTATTTAGTAGTATTTATCAGTAGTACTGGGTGAAGTTGTGTGTGCATGCCATAGTGCACATTTGGAGGTCAGAGGTCAACTTTCAGGAGTCAGATCTGTCTTTCAATTTTAAGTCCCAGGAATGGAGCTCAAGTCTTCAAGCTTGCAATACAAGCACCATTACCCACAAAGCCATCTTTCCAAGAGCTATCCTGCTCTTTCTTAAGCACACAAACCCAGACTCTGTTAGAATACTTAAATTTGTTGCTTCCTTAATTGGGAAAATTTTACCCAGACAATGCCTGGCTCCTGGCTTCATTTAATACTCTTTGCTTGATAATCACCCCATCATAAATGCCCAGAATACCCTGTTCATTTATTCTACCCGTTAGCATTTATATATAATAATTGTGCCTATTTATGCCACTATATTCACACTGTGCACTGATCAAACTAGGGTTATAAACATATGATCTCTACCTCAGAATTAATTATTTCTTTGTGGTGAAACTATTTTATCTATAGTTATTACTCTTTCTTTTATTTTGCTTGTGTAGCTTTTATATTATTTTATTTTTTGAGACAGGGTTTCACTATGTAGTTCTGGCTGACCTGGAACTCACTATGTAGACCAGGCTGACCTCAAGCTCACAGAGACCCACCTGCCTCTGCTTTCTGAGTGTTGGCATTAAAGGTGTGCAACACGTTCAGCTTTATGCTTTATTTTTACTCTTAATTATGTGTGTGCTCATGCCTGTGAGTACATGCGTGAGTGTGCACATGTGTAGTATCCTGCGTAGGTGCAGTTCTTGCAGGGGCCAAAAGAAGGTTCAGATTCTCTGAAGTTAGGTGGTTAGAATCTGCCAGGAGAGGGTGCTGATGAACAAACTTGGGTCCTCTGGGAGTGCAGCAAGCACTCCTAACTGCTGAGTCATCTCTCTAGCCCCAACCCCTGCTTTTTTTCTTCACAGCGTTCATGCTTGCCTTTATTACATCATTGTTTATGTGCTGTTTTTTCCCTTTTTTGATACCCCAAAGCTAGAGCCCCAGTTCCTAAGTCAGTGTCTGGCAAATACTAGGTGCACAACTGCTTGCTGAGTTAGTAAGTGAAGGATGTTTGCTATCTCCTCAGGCTCGCAAATGCAAGGACAAACCAGAAACTCCTTTCAGGGTCCCACCCCTGGACACTCACTCCCCTAAATCAAAGACGAACCAGGAGGGGCCACATGTTACATTTTCTGGCTGCCCAGACCCCAGATCATCCCCTCAGGCCCCAGTCTCTGAGAATAATCCAGAGGAACTCCATTATGCTGCTCTCACCTTCTCCCGCCTCAGACTGTGGGAGACCCAGGATCCCCAGGACGCCTCTTCGGATTATGCAGAAGTCAGATTCCATTGAGGGTACCCTGGACTTTAGGACTGAGACAACCCACAGGGAAAACGGTATGACAGTAAAGAAGGCCTCCAAAAGATTCTTAGTTGGCCAAGGTAGCATAAGCCTTTAATTCTAGCACACGGGAGGCAGAGGCAGACAGATCTCTGTGAGTTCTAGACCAGCCTGGTCTACAAAGCGAGTCCAGGACAGCCAGGGACATTACACAGAGAAACCTTGTCTCGAAAAACCAAAAAATAAATGAATAAATAAAATAATCTTTATTCTCTCCTTAAAAATAATCCTGGGCAGGAGCAGGGAGCAGGTGGTTAAATGTGCTTGTCACTGAGATGGATGAACTCCGAGATTGATCCCCAGGATCCACATAGTGGAAGGATTCTCCCACAAGCTATTCTCTGAGTCCCTTGCCCCTTATGATGTACATCATGGTTCACACACATGCATGCACGCACATATAAGTTAAATAAATAAATGTACAGAAAAATTTACTTTAAAGATGACAGCTTTTGTTTGGGTATGCTCTAAGCGTGTCTCTCAAAGGCTTATGTGCTAAAAGTGTAGCCCACTTTTTGGCAGGTGGAGGAGTGATGTGCTCTTTCAGGGATGGGACATCGTGGAAGGTGTTAGGTGATGAGGCATTGCACAACCCTTGGAAGGTGTCAATGCTAGTTTCACAGAGTGGACTGTAAGCTTAGAATTTTTACCAAACCCACTTTATTTAGGGTTCTTAAGCACCCTTTCCTCCCTTCACATCCCCCACCCCACAACCTTAGGTAGGAGATTAGTAGGGAAAAGAGCTGTAGTCCTCTTTTATCTGCTTCCTGCTGATTAGGGTTGGTGGGTCACTAGGGGATTACCAGACTCAGTCATCATGGTACCGGCAGTCCAGTCCAAAGGCCAACATGAAGCAGCAATCCGAAATCAATGAAAGCCACAAGACTCGGACTACCAGAGAAGCTCCTGGGATGTTTCTTTCTGTGAAGTCAAGTGTCAAAGCATGTCAGTCCAAATAGCAATGCCCTACTGTGTGTGTGCCTCTATATATGTCCTCTCATCAGAGTCCACCCACGGATGTTCTCAGCTGGCCAAAGTCATGCCCCTCGCAAGTGAGAGCAACAGCAAAACAAGCCAACCTGGGCAAAAACATCAATGGCCAGCTTGTAGCAAAACATCACATGGCAAAACTCAGTCTTCAAGGAAACCAGAAATTTCCTCTTCTGTGTACCAGTTCTCAAGAGAAGTTACACATTTGGTTGCCTCAGCTCTCTTGATTCCTGCCTCCAATGTCTTATCCATTTCTCATGTACTCCCACCAAGATGTTATCTGTCATATTGTGGTAGAGGTAATGAGACCTTCATCAAAGCCTATAGAAGATTTGAAAGTCTCACTCAACAGTTGCCTTCAGTAAGAAAAATCCCGCCCAATCTGTTTTGCTAAGGAAGAAGAAACAAGAAGTCAGTCATGTTAAATGTTGAAGCATGTCCTCTTCCCCTGTGGCCTAGACATGCTCAGCACTGATACAACTTGATGAACTGGGGTGAATGGGAAAGGGCGCTCCCCTTTGCTGAGGAATAGGCAAGGGTAGAGGGTGGAGGATGTGAGAGAGGATGGGGCTGGTTGGGGAGAAGGGAAGGGGCTACAACCAGGATGTAAAGTGAATAAAAAATAAATAAATTCAAAAACTGTTGAAGCATAAACTACACTGATCTACTTAGAGCCTCTTTCTTCTTATCTTGGTGTCTTAGGATTTCTATTGCTGCAAGGAAACACTAGGACCAAAACGCAAGTTTTAGAGGAAATTGTTTATTTGTCTTGTACTTCCATATCTCTGTACATCATCAAAGGAAGTCAGGACAGGAACTCAAACAGGGCAGGAACCTGAAGGCAGGAGCTGATGCAGAGGTCATGGAGGAGTGCTGCTTACTGGCTTGTTCCCTATGGCTTGCTCAGCTTCCGTTCTCATAGAACCCAAAATCCCCTTCCCAAGGGTGGGCCTCCTCCTCCCCCATCAATAACTGCAGTGGATGTAAACATGGTTTTGTTTTGATCCCAAGAGTGGGATGCTGTTTTTGGTACATCCCTAGCAGAAAACAGCCCCTGTGAAAAAGGCTGTCTCATGAGGAGGGCATGGATTTTATCTGCTGAAAAACATCCTGTACGGACTGTGGGAATGTATAAAATAGCCACTTCTCCCCCCCCCCCAAAAAAAAGAGAGATCACTTTGCATCTTTTGGCTTCTTTGCTTCAGAGCGCTTTGAGATGCTCCTAGAGAAACACACCAGAGAACACTTCAAGGTTGCTGCTCTACAGCAGAATCTGATGGAGGCATTTTCTCGATTAAGGTCTCTGTCCATTCACGTAACTCTCGTTTGAGTGTCAAGCTGACATAAGGCTAGCAAGCACACTTAGTTACTCTCCTATTGCTGTCACAAAACACCATGACCAAGACAACTTATGGAAGAAGGCATTTAATTTGGAGGCTCAGAGTTCCGGAGAGTTCTGGAGAGTCCATGATCATAATGGCAGGGATAATATTTGGCAGGCAGGCAAGCAGGCAGGCAGGCGTGCTGCTAGAGAAGTAGGTGAGAGCTATATCCTGATCCATAAGCACAAGGCAAAGAAAGTGAGCTAACAGGGAGTGTCATGGGCTTCTGAAACTTCAAGCCCACCCTCAGTGATATACTTCCTCCACCAAGGCCACATTCCAGCATTGGTGAGCTTCAGGTTTGATTGTGAGACCCTATGTCTTAGTTATTTTTCTATTGCCGTGAAGCATGAGGCAGAAAGCTAAATCAGAACGGTGTGGACTTTTGAGACTTCAAAGCATGCCTCCTGTGACATACCTCCTCCTGCAGTGAGAACACACCACTTAATCCTTCCCAAATAGATCTACCTACTTGGGACCAATTTTTCAAAAATATGACCCTATAAGGACCATTTTCATTCAAATCGCCATTCTCTGGCTCATTGAATATGGTTGAGGAGTTATGGAAATTATTCCTGACATCACATCTTCTATGGGCTTAGGCTTGGGGTGTGGCTCAGCCAGCAGAGTGCTTGCTCAATATGCACAAAGCCCCAGGTCTCCGGCACTTCATAAACCAGGTGTGGTGGCACATGCCTGTAATTTGGGATGTGGGAACAGGAGGCTCAGAGGTTCTAGGTTATCCTTTGCTACATATGTATCTTGAGGCCAGACTGTATTAAAAAAACAAAAACAAAAACAGCCAGGCATGGTGGCACACTTTATTAATTCCAACACTGAGAAGGCAGAGGCAGGAAGATTTTCTGTGAGTTAAAGTCCCGCTACCTAGTGAGCTGCAGGCCAGTGAGGGCTACACAGAGAGGGAGGCCCTGTCTAAAAAAGCATATAGGTAAACAGAAAGAAACTCAAAACAAACAAATCACTGGTGAGTAAAAGACTTGATAAAAGGTGATTTAAAAAAAAAAAGAGTCTCTTTAAAAATTACATTTTGTGTCTGAAGGTCAGAGAATAACTTAGGGGAGTCAGCTCTGTCCTTCCCTCAGGTGGGTCTTGAGGCTTGACTCAGGCCTCTGGACTTGGTTGCAAGTATCCTAACCTGCTAAGCCATTATACTGGCCCAGGAAAGGGTTTTAACAGAAACAGGCCTGCATCCACCATTAGCAAAATTAAGCTTTCTTGTGCTTACACATCTTGAAGGTAATGATCCCTGATGGGCTGGTTGAAGAGGGGTCCTAGCCATTCCTCAAGTTCAAGCTCTCCTGACTCCCAGCCTGGTGTTCTTCCCTACCCCAACCCATTAACACAACACTTCAGGGAGTTCTGGGTGCTAACAGCTTTCCCTCAAGTCTTAAGCCGTTATTGCAGAAGTCACGGCCTTAACACAAGTGTTTTGAAATAACTGACTTCTGCCCAAGTCTGTTACTTGTTTTCCAAGGATAAAGAAACCTTCAAGTGTGGCTTCAGAGTTGATGCATCTCCCATCCCTTGGATATTGCTCACGGATACCCAGCCTGCTTTCTCTGAAGAGCCTTCCAGTGTCCACCCAGAAAATTGAAGTGTTCACCCACTCCAGGGTCTACCTGAGCCTCTCCCACCACCCTTGTTTATGTGTATGTTTGTATGTATGTGGATACACATGTGTTAGTGTGTGTGTGTGTGTGTGTGTGTGTGTGTATGCACACACCAGTCAGTTCTGATTTTTTTTAACACTCCGCCTGGGGCTGGTGACAGTTTAGCAGGTGAAGGCACCTGCTGCCAAGCTGATGACCTGGGTTCTATCCCTGGGACCCAAAAGATAGGAGGAGAGAAGTAATTGAGATACAGTGAATAGAATAAACAATAAAGCCTAGCCCAACCCTAAATCAAAAGCTGAAACCCAACTTCAATTCCAGTTTCTCTCTCCCATCCAACACTGGTTCACCCTGGTACCTGACCTAGAAGCGGTAGACCGATTGACTTGAGAGAACTTTTAATTTATCTCATCCCCACTTCTGAGCCTTGTTTTGAAAAGTCTTGGGGATACAATGACTGCTAATGGGACAAGCGGTTCTTGACCTACATGGCCATAACTGGGGCCTCTCTTGGCTGAAGCCACACGGTGAGTAGCCAAAAATGGGCTTTCCTTGGAGCAAAAGCAGGAGGATGTGTAGCAGAACGCCACCTGGAGTGGTCTTTTTCTTAACTCTACTTTATTTGGGGGGTTTAGGCCTCTGCCTCCCCTCCACCAACACCCCAGGCTTAAGTAGGAGAGAGAAAAGGTTAGTGGGGAGAGGGAGCCCAGACCCCTTTACTTCTTCTGGCTACTAAGGGTCAGGGGGTTCCTTTAGGTCTTTATACCAATCTCCCTCAACCCAGACGCAGCCAGCAGGCTCCTCCACACTGCTGCACCCTGAAGCATTTCTCTCCATCTGTCTGCTCCAAACCGCTACACTGTCTCTGGGTCTTGGGTCTCTGGTCTCTCCAAACTGCTCCACGCCACATGCCAACACTGAATGCTACCACACAGTCTCCTTCTCGACCTCATATTTACACTCTCAGAGTCCTAGACCATGCTCCTCTCCATGTTGCACGTGGAAGGCAGTTACCAGCTGCCAAAGATGATGCTCAGTACATGACAGTTAACAGGTGTGGCTAAACTATAGCCCAACTAAAATCCCACACTTGGGATTAAAACAAAAGCGTATTTACATAGTATACAAAGAAACCAAAACTTCCATTATAGGCATGGTTGGCCACAAGGAAATTTTCTCAATTTTTTTGTCTGGGGGGGGATATAAATAAGGATTTATTCACTTATTTTATGGCTCTGAGTGTTTTGCCTGCATATCTATAAGTGTACTATGTACAGGCCTGCTGCCTGGGGTACTCAGAAGAGAGCACCAGATCCCCAAACCTGGAGTTACAGGTGGTTGTGAGCTGCCATGCGGGTGCTGGGAACTAAACCCAGAGCAGAGCAGGCAGTGCTCTTAACCACCGAGCCATCTCTTCAGCCCCTCAAATAGAGGGGCGTGGGCAGTAAAGTTAAAAGACCCAGAAGGAACGACGGACTGCCTGAGAGCAGGGGTGGGGGCGTCTCTGCGAAGGCGCCACCAGCTCTTCTGTCTCTTGACGAGAGAATAAGGGCCTCTTGCTCGGCGGGACGGTGCTCGTCTTTAAAGCAGCACTTGAAAGGCAGAGGCAGGGGGATTTCTTTGAGTTTGAGGCCAGCCTGACCTACATAGTGAGTTCGAGGGATCCTGCCTCAAAATAACAACCGCAACAAAGAAGTAGAACTTGTCCAGTCCCACCACTGTATGACAACACATAGCACCTTGGGGTGTGGGGGAACTTAGCCAGTTAAAGCAGAGTGCTTGCCTAGCATGAAGCACTGGGTCTAATCACCAGCATCGCAGAAAGAGGCCATGGCGGCTCATGCTTGTAAGGAGGATCTGGAGGTTAAGGTCATCCTCTGCTACATCGCAAGTTCGAGGCCAGCCTGAGGTACATGAGACTCTGTTGCAGGTAGCACAGGGATTAGTACCTTTAATCTGAACACTTGGGAGGCATATCTCTGTGAACTCAAGCCCAGACTGTTTTATGTAATGAGTCCCCCAGCCCATCAGGGGTTACCATAGTGAGACCCTCTCTCAAAACAAAACAACAAAAAACTTTCAATCCACAAAGTAAATAAGCAAATAAACACACCTAAGCCTAGTCTTGCCTTCACACTCAGCCCAAACCCTTCATCCACCTTTTCTACCTACGCAGGTTCACACTGGTACCTTGCCAGACGTTGAGCCTTCTGGCCGTTTGCAGAACAGTGGGGAATAACTTTCTGCCATTTATAAGTTACACCGTTTGTGGCACTCTCTTATAAAAACAGCTTCTGAAGCAGGAGAAGGCGACAGTGGTCCCATTCCCATCCCACTCTGAAGAGAAATGAAGAGAAAAATGAGGACTTGGGAACCAAGGTGAAACGGCAAGACTTCTACACCTGTACTGATGGCTTCAGCCTCTAGAGGGCAGCACAGCATATGTAGCTGTGCAGCAACAGCCTCCCACCCCAAGAAGGTACTTCCTAGGGGCCACTACCCACCTGAACCCATCTATCAACCCACTACCTCCCCCGGATGCCCTGACATGAAATCTAGCAACTTCGACTTATCTTTATCATTTCCTATATTCAGAGTTCCCTAGCATTCTCCATCCTGAATGTCAAAGGGTGCTGCTTCCTCTACTATCCCAGACACTGCTAATCTGACCTCCTGTCATCTGAGCTGCCTATGTGGGTGTTTGTCTGTGCATCTGTGAGTGTTTGTGGAGGGGTGCGTCTGTGTGTCTGTCTCTGAGTGTGCGTGCCTGCGTGCGTGTGTTTGATCTCCACGTTAAAAGACAAACAATAAAAGGCCTTCAAGATGGTTAGTGGGGAAGAGCACATCCTGCCGAACCTAGTGACTTGAGTCCCCAGGACTCACCACAGTGGAAGGAGAGTGCCAATGACCACAAGCTGGTCTCTGACAGGTGGATTCCTAGGGGTTGATGGCGGCCTGCCCACTTGACTAGTGAGAAACCTGTCTCAAAACAAGTGTATGGTGTTTGAAGAATGACACCCAAAGCTATCCTTTAAACCCCACACATAAGTGTATACACATACATGCACAAAGAAAAAAATATAGATGCCCATGCTCAGAACAAGCAGCAAACAGCTCACTGAGGCCTCTCTACACTACTGCTTCCTAACAATGTAAGAACTTAAGAGCTGGAAGAGAATTTGGCTGAGGGGCCGAAGCTCTGCAGAGCAGTGAAAAGAGAGACTTCACTTTAGCAGGCTGGAGGTCACACCTACGATCAGCACGTCCTCCCCAGGGCCTCTCTCTCTGCTGATTTCTAAACCACTGTGACCTTCACAGTGACTTATAGCCAATTGCGTTGCCTCCTCTTACAGGGACAGAACAGAAAAAAGACACTGGAGTTTGCAGCAAACTCCAGAGCTTACTTACTGGCTTACTTACCCAGATTAGGAACTGGGTGCACACACTTCCTGGGTGCACAACGAGGTGAGGTATGGTCTTTACCTACCCAGGGCCAGAGCCAGAACCAAGGGAAGGAGGCTGCCCTTAAAGGGCCAGGTACAAGGGAGTTTCCCTTGTTAAAGTGGATCTGAAACTTGGAGGGTAGCAATTAGGGAAAAAAATAGCTAGAAGAAATCCCTTCACTCTGGAAATGGATGTACACAGGACTCTGAAAGCCCTGTGGCTTTCTCAGAGCCATAGGTTAGTTAAGCGGCAGAGCAGGGGACAAAAGAGGAGTTGGAGATTCGGTTAGTCAGAGTGACTGTCTAACATGTGACAGGTCCTGTATCCAGCCCCTAATACCGAGAAGGCAAACAAAGAGCCCTTTGTCCTCTTTGATTTGGGGGGACACCTACTCCAGCAGTCCAATAGGCTGCTCTGCTCCCCAAACGCTTCTCAACTTGGCCCCCAGCTTCTGGGCTCACTACACATCAAAACCTACTCTCCAGCCACAGGCAAGGTCTCAAAGCACAAGTCAAAGTATGTCACGAACTTAAAATCACTGGAAGCATGTGTTTATTGTCAAGACAGGGTCTGCTTACAAAGCCCAGGCAAGATGTGGGACTTGCCTGGGTTGATCCCAGCCATCCTGTCTCTCCCTGCTTCCCCAGTGCTAGGATTACAGCTGTATATCCACGGTCCAAGCAATTCCATTCTCTTACAGTGAAACTGGGCTGAGGGATACAGCTACAGAGGCCCTAGGTTCCATCCCGACTGACCGTGCTGAGAGTGAGGGGGTGGGGCTATTTTCTGTAATGCCAGTACTGGGAAGGCAAGAGACAGAAGAATCAGGAGTTTGTGGTCACTATGGGCTATACAGCGAATCTGAGAACAGCCTAAGCTATGTGAGGCTCTGCAAAGAGAGAGCAAAAAGGAGGAGGGAAGAAAGGAGAGGGAAATGGGGGAAAGAAGGCAAAGGGATGGGGGGGGGGTAGCTAGTTGAAAAACAGAAGAGCATTGAAAATCACTTGTTGGGCAGGTGAGGTTTCAAACTAGAGAAATGGCACAGCGATTAAAAAGCACTTGCTGTTCTTGCAGAGGACCAGGGTCTGAGTCCCACTGCCCACTGGCAGCCCACAACCATCTGTCATCGCCAGTTCCAGGGGATGTGACACCATCATCTGGCTTTCCCAGGCATGGCATGCGTGCGACAAGCAGGCAATGCAGGCAAAACATCACACTTATGGAATTAAAAAAAATAATTAAAAAAGAGGTCTTAGGTTTTGTTTTCTGCATCACACAAAAAAATGGGGGAGATCAAAGGCTCAAAAATCTTAGGCTGTGGGTGTAGCTAGCAGGCAGAGCGCTTTCCTGGCACGCACAAAGTCCTGGGTTCAATCTCCAGCGCTACATAAAACCTAAGTGGTGGTGCGTGCCTGCAATTCCAACGCTTGGTAGACGGAAGCAGGAGAGTCGAAATCAAGCTCATCTTCAGCTACAGAGTGAGTGTGGGACTAAATTGAAAAAAAGAAAAAAAAATCCAGCCTTTTCCTTCTCCTTTGCTGTGCTCTCTGTGACCAGAGCTCTACTCTTTTTGGTCCTCTGGGTGTCTGGGTGTTCCAGGACCTTTCTAGATACCCCTTTCTAAGCACGTCTTCCAGTACCTCCATAGTCTTGATTTAGTATCTTCAGATACTCTGGTTGGTTGAGTTTTGTTTTTGAAACCGGATCTTATGTAGCCCAGGCTGTCCTGGAATTCCCTATACAGCTCTTAGGGGTTCTTATAATGTTGCCTGGTCTCGTACAGGTTTAACAAAACTGTTGTTTATGCAAAAAAAAAAAAAAACAGTCTTAAGGTTAACTGCTGCTTTTGCTTCTGTAAACAAAATCTTGTTTTGCTCCAAATAACCTTCTTCTTGCAGGTAAACAATGTAATCTTCTGTTCCTTGACTCTATAAGCCCCTGACTGATGTGGTTGAGCTATGTTTGGGAGTCCAGTGTCCTAGGTGTAGACCTGATACCAGTAGCTGAATAAAAGCCTCTTCTTTGTTTAAAATTTATTAACGGTCAGGCTGGTGGATCTTAGAATGACCCCCGACCCATAATAGCAGCTAGACAGTATTTACACATACTATCAAGAGTCTCACCAGAACCAGTGACATTAGCCCCATTTTAGAAATGGGGAAACTGAAGCAATGAGACTAGCTAGACTTAATGTCACAAAGCAAGTTAGAGATCATATGTAATAGAATCCACCCCCAGGAGGCCTAAGTTTACCATGACCAAGGGTCCCCAGCTAAAAATCACAGCAATTCTTAACATCCTGAGAGCAACGGCTGCGTCTGAACCTCTGGATCTAAGTTCGAGGGATGAAAATCTGAAGGAGGGGGCTAGATCCTGGGCTGCTGGGTCTGAAGAAAGAAGGCTGTGGCTGGACCTCTGAGTCTGAGGGAGGTGGTCTGTGCTCTGGAACCATAGGTCCAAGCTTCCAGAGCTGGGGTTGCAGAGCCCTTGGGTCCTCACGTGCTCCCTGGGTCTGAATTGCCGCTGGCTTCTGTCTAGGTGGGGGTCTACTCTGGGCTGCCCAATGGCAGCTCCTCGTATTCCGATAGCCACGCCCAGAGCTTCACGCTTTTTCCTACAGGCCCTGCCCTGTTTCTTCTTTTGCCCCTCCCTTTCCTGTTAAAGCTCCAGAAGGATCTAGAAAAGACTTCAGACACGGATAAGGAGATGGACAAGCCAAAGGATGAGGCTTTGTGTAATGGGTGAGTGAGATAAAAACCTTCTAGGAAAGAGAGCCTTGCAGAGAAGAGGCGACAGGCAGCTTTAGAGCAAGGAGTGTCTTGACCTGAGCGTATCATTTAAAAACCAAATAGACTCAGGTATTATGACCTAGGAACTCTCGAAGACTTTGGTGGCTGACTATTGAGCAAGATACTTCTAGATATGGGGGCAAAGGGAACAGAAAGTTCGAGGTCACCCTCAGCTACAGAGCAGTGTACAAGACTAGCCTGGCTCCTTGAGACCTCATCTCAAATAAGTAAAATAATTAATTACACAGTAAAGCCTTAGACACAGCAGCTGGGAATTAATTGTTGGGTCCTGGAATTAATAAGAAACGCGAATGAGACAGTGGGTGGAGGAGGTCCCAGGTGCTGTGGCCCGTGGAGCGAGGGCAGCTGGCAATGTACTGACTGGTCTTAATTATCTTCCTAGGGACAACCCTTCTCTGCCGTTAGCTGGGACTGAGGCATGGCCTGCTTCAGCCACCCCAACCCTACCACCCTCGCTCCTGAGCACCCTAGACCCAGCCCACCTAGGGCTCCCAGAGCAACTGGCCTCTGTCACTGTCCCCATCCGCCTGGACACTCTGTCCTACCTCCTACACAGTGCCCTACTGGGGACCTACAACCTCCAGCAATCCTTACCCCCTTGCTCCTGCTCCACCCAGTCATGCCACGTCGGGCCAGACACAGTCAGGAGGCCATCCCGGAGACCAGGCCAGGCCCGTGGGGGCTGGGAGGTTCGGCACAGGCCTTCCCGGGGCTGGGGCAGGGGCCGAGGGCAGTCACGATGGGGCCCCGGGAGAGCTGAAGAGCTGGAGAAGAGCATGGCAGGGCCCCCTGGGGCTGGCCCCAAGACCCTGCCAGTGACACCACCAACCCAGGATGGGCAGAAGGAAGCTGGAGGGCTGGAGCCACCGCTGCCCCCAGCGCCTGTTTCTGAGGACTGGGAGACAGACTACTAAGGACCCTGAAGAGCACCCAGTCACCACGGGGTGTTCCCAGAACCCCATGTTCTTAATCCTTCAGACGTACCCCAAGAAACACCATCTCTACCTTCTCCCCAGCCCCCAAACCACAACCTCTAACAGCTTCCTGGAGATCATCTGGTAAAAGCCGAACCTGACTTAACGTCCCAAGTAAGAAAACTCTGTGTCCAGATCACAGCATCGCCATCCCTGCTCCGATCCCAGCTTATTCTCAGTGTTCTCACGACTGCTCCAACCCCATTTCCAGACCCAAAAGCGTTTCCTCTCTCCATTGCACAATCAACCCATCTTCACCAACCTCCCCCTGCTCCCTCTTGGCCTTCAACCCAAACCCATGTTCATTCCTAATTTGTTTATTTGCTGGTTTTATTTTCCGTACTAGCCTCCCGAATGCTAGTCACACTCTGAAGTAAACTACAGTCCTCTCTTATTTTTATACTGAGAAAGGGTCTTGCCAAGTGTCCAAGCTGGCCTTGAACTTGCGACCCTCCTGCCCCAGTTTTCCAAGCATCTGAAACTAAAGGTCTGGGCCACACAGTCTCCCATTATTCCCAATCTGTTTTGCTTTGTTTTAAAACCAGTCTCACCAATTCTCCTCTCTGAGTTGGCTGGTGTGGAGCACTAAAGGGACAGGGCTCACTCCCCACCTCCTGATCCCCATTTCATATTCACCTCATCTCATACCACCTCCATATTCATCTTCATGTTACAACAGCACCCTGCTCAACTCCAGCCCCAGCCCCAGCATCTGCCATGGCCCAGCCCAGCTTTGGCAAGCCCTTTATCCTACCCTACAAGGAACCCCTTGGCGTGACAGCCGTCTCCACACCAGCCATCACTGTTTTCTGTCCCTCAGGCTGAGAAGCCCAGGTTGAACAATAAAGGATGTCTGCTTGATCTCTTTTTATGGGCTATGATTTCTGTGAGGCACAGGCTACCCAGAGAGAGAACCGGGTAGAAGCCTGGGAGGTGGAGAGGTTCACAGACAGAGGTTGGTGGGGCCCCTTTGTCCCCTGCTTCAGCAAATTCCATTGGGGCCTCCGCTGCCACTGTTTCTGCCTACTGGAAGCTGCTGGGCCATGCAGCCATTGTGTGGGGAGGCTTAAGGGATTTGGGGGAACCACGAGGCAGAGACACCAGCAACCTGGCTCGGCTCAGTTTCCACAGAGGGGCTGTGGCAGAAGGAGGGCTCAGCACAGACTCTGCCACTCAGGTAGGCACCGGAATGAGACCTGCAGCCCCCTACCCGAGAAGTTTAGCTCCTAGGCCCTACTCTTCTGGGAACTTGAACCCCAGGTCCAGTCCTTCCTCTCCAAAAGCCAAGGACAGAGGCTCATGGGCATTTTCCTGTCAGGAATGAAGAATCCAGGCACCTGCCCTCCACCCTCAGACCCAAGCATCCGCTCTGCTGCACCCTCCTCTCCTCCTTTAGGCCCATAAATCCATTCCCTAGTCTTCCTCTCAAACCCGGGGGTCCAGACCCCAACTCTTCTCTCTCAGTCCCAGGATAGCCACGCACAACCTCAGCTCTCCCCTCTCCACAGACCTCTCCACAGATCACCATGTACAGCTTCATGGGTGGTGGCCTCTTCTGCGCCTGGGTGGGCACCATCCTGTTGGTGGTAGCCACTGCGACGGACCACTGGATGCAGTACCGGCTGTCGGGGTCCTTCGCACACCAGGGCCTGTGGCGTTACTGCCTGGGCAGCAAGTGCTTCCTGCAGACGGAGAGCATCGGTGAGCTTGAGGCCAGGGTCTGAGTGGAGCTAGGGTCTAACCCTCCCCCAGAGCACAGCCCAGAGCCATCATCCCTCGTATTCTGAGGAAAAGCACGGTGGCTCAGAGAGGCAGAGGCACGGCCATGGGGATACTCGGCAGCGAGCAGAACAGTCTTGGCATCTCTGGATTGTTTTCAAGTTGCAGGGATGGGGCTTAAGGTTTTGTGGTTGGGTTAGTTAATGGGGTGGCATTTTCCCACATGAAAAGGAGTCAGATGCAGCAGTGGGGATGGTGTTTCCTCACTTTTTTTATGGAAAGCATTTTACAAACATCTGCTGGGAGCTGAGTATGGTAGTGTATGCCTGTAATCTCAGCACTCGGGATGTGGAGACAGGATTGTGAGTTTGGGTCTCCATATTGAGACCCTGTCTCAAAATAAAAATTAAATAAGCAAATGCTATGAGCCAATAAACAGTGTTAGGGACAGGGACCACAGAGGCTGTTAATAGGCTGCATGCCAGATGAAAGACTTTCTACTACCTGCTGTGTACTAGGCCATGTAATTATAGATGGATGGATCCATGGATAGATGAATAGGTGATTGAACGATTGATTGGTGATTGACTGATATAGATAGGATAGAAAGATGATGGGTAGATGGGTGGGTGAGTGAATGGATGGATGGATGGATGGATGGATGGATGGATGGATGGATACATACATACATACATACATACATAGGAGATATGTATAGAATGGGTGGATGGCTAGTATAGGATAGCTGTATGTTGGGCTAGATGGATAGATGTATAAATAGTATAAAAAGATGATAGGTAGAATAGATAGACAAATGGATAGCTGATAAATAGGCAGACAGACAGACAGAAGGCTAGGACAAACTAGATGATAGATAGGATGGATAGATAGATGGGTAGATGAATCGATAGGTAGAAAGCATCTTACTTTCTATTACTCTTCTATTGCCATGACAAAACACCATGACCAAGGCAACTTATGAAGAGAGAGTTTATTTGGTGCTCACAGTTTCAAAGTGTTAGAGTCCAGGACCATCATGAAAAAGAGCATGACATCAGGCAGGCGGGCATGGTGCTGCAGCAGTATCTGAGCAATCACATCTTAATCTACAAGTAGAGGCAGAAAGAGAGACACACTGGGCCTGGCATGGGCTTTAGAAACCTCAAAGTCCACCCCAAGTGACACACTTCCTCACAAGAAGGCCACACTTCCTAATCCTTCTCAAAAAGTTCCACCAACTGGGGAACAAGCATTCGAACAGATGAGCCTATGGGGTCTATTCTCATTCAAACCATCAAAGGCAGGCAGGTAGGCAGGCTAGCCAGCTGGCCAAATAAAAGGCCTACTCCTGTAATCCCAGAACCAGGATTGCCTGTCACCCAAACAAACAAAAGGTACTTAAGTTCTAACCCTGGAAGCAGCAGAGGGAGAGGCAGATGCCTGGGGTTTGCTGGCCAACCAGCTTAGTCTACTTGGTGAACTTGGCCAGTGAGAGACCGTATTTCAAGAAACAAGGTGGAGAGCTCCTAAGGCATGACATCCAAGGTCGACCTTGGGCCTCAACATGCATATGCACACATGTGCCCACATAAACAGCATAGGCATGCATGAAAGAAGAGTGACATGGAGAAATACGTTAAGTAGTATATAAAAGGTATAAATGTATAATATTAACAAATAATACTTACATAATATGCTCTCTAAAGTGTGGGAAATTGGTAGTACCTAATATATTTTGTTTAATGTATAATATAGCATATGATAAGCTAATATATCAGAATACATAGTATTGCACTGCACAAGATTTTCTACAGGATATTAATTAAAAATTATTGAGTCTTATTCCTGAAAACAACAGTAATCGACTGACCCTACTAGGTGCTTACCTAGCTCAAGCACTTTCTATGGGCCATCCTCCTTCTATCTCCCAGGAATGATGGCAGACAGTTCAGTTGCATGTAAGGATTGGGCATACGCAGACCTGATGGTGTGCACCTACAGTTCCAGCACTTGGGAGAAACGAGGGCCTTAAGACTTTCAGGAAAACCTGGGCTACATAGCCAGAGTCTGCCTTTAAAAAAAGAGGAAAGCAGGGTATCATAAGCCTGTAATTCCAGCACATGGAAGGTGGAGGCCAGAGAGTCAGGAATTCAAGGTCAGTTTTAGCCACGTCATCAGTTCAAGGACAGCCTGGGCTACAAGAGGCCCAGTCTCAAAAATTATTACTTAACATCTATCATGTGTGCCAGACAAGTGTCAGGGGCCAGGGATGCAACAGAGAACGAGGGAGTCAGCCCTGGTCTTTTCAGACACATAAATACAGTTAAAACAAAAGAACAGGACTTTGGAGTGCAGGAAAGTAAAATGGATGAACATCAGTAAGATAGAGTTTCTTGTCAAGAGCGTATGGGGAAACAGTCACTCGGTAAACATTTCACAAGGCCTCTGCTGGGGGGTGTGCACAGCAAGGACCAAGCCAGCCCTTGTCCTCAAGGAGAAGTCAAGCTGGGGTGGGTGACATCGAAGAGACCGTTAGAACCCAGAGCAGAGGGCCACGATCAGAGCAACGCTTGGGTTTTGAAGGATGAGTATGAGTGCGCCAGGTGAAAAGATGGAAGAGCTGAATTAAATACGCGGAGGAAAAGAAGGCACGGTGATCCCAGAGGCAGCTGCTCAGGAATGACTGTAATGTGTCCCCACAGCATATTGGAATGCCACCCGGGCCTTCATGATCCTGTCTGCCCTGTGCGCCACCTCAGGCATTGTCATGGGGGTCCTTGCCTTTGCGCAGCAGTCCGCCTTCACCCGCCTCTCCAGACCCTTCTCTGCCGGCATCATGTTTTTTGCCTCCAGTGAGTGGGCACACCCTTCCTTCCCCACCCAAACTTTCTAACTCCTCATCCCCACTCTGCCCAACACCTTCTTGTCACTGTCCACTCCCTTCCCTCCCTCGTCCCTAGACCCAGATCTACTGACTTTCCTTTCTTCTTTGCTCTTAACCTTACTTTTTAACTTGAGACAATCACTCCCTCCCTTCTTTCCTTCCTCTGTTGTGTTTGTTGAGGAAAGCACATATACCAGGAAAGCGCATACACTAGAAAGATGCTCTCCCATGGACTCACACTCAGCCTCTCACCAAGGGACTCTAGGTAGGGCTTCCAGTACTAATACCCCATAGAACTTAAGAAAGGCTGACACAGTAACAAGTCTCCTTACAGGTGTTCAGCTCAGGGCCAACAAATGAAGAGCTATATAAAGTGAGCCCTGTCAGAATTCCATTGCACAGGTGATGAGCAGTACATTTGTGGCATTTCTCATTTCTGTGACCTAATACTTAACAAGAAACAACCTAAGGGATGTAGGGTATATTTGGTTCACAGTTTGAGGGCACAGACCATCATGACAGAGAAGTCACGGTGGCAGAAGCATGAGGCAGCCGGTCACATTGCATCACATTGCAGTCAGGAAGCAGAGATGACAGCTGGTACTCAACTCACTTTCTTATTTTTTTATTCTGTCCAGGACCCTGGCCTATGAGATACCGTTGTCCACATTCATTGTGGATATTCTGCCTTAATTCAAATGCTCTGAAGGGCTGCTGAGATGGCTCACTGGTTAAAGACACTTTTCTGTCACTCTTGTCAAACTGAGTTTACATCCCCAGAACCCACATACTGGAAAGAGAGAATAGACTTCTACATATCATTCTGTGACCTCACAAGTACTGTGGCACACACACATAAATAATAAAGTGTTTCTCTAGAAATGCATTCACGCACACATACAAACACACAGAGAGAGAGAGACAGAGAGAGGGGGGTCTCTCTTAGGTGACTCTAAATCCAGTAGAGATGACAGAGACCAGCCATCACAGATGGACTCACTGCTGTGGGCTGGGTCTAACCTCCGGCTTCTTCTGTCACAGAGACAGTGCTGATATCTCAGGCTCAAGATCTCAATAGCCTTCCGTCCTAGTCATTGCTGTGAAGAGACACCATGACCCCAGCAACACTTATAAAGGAAAGCATTTAATTGAGGCTGGCTTACAGTTTCAGAGATGCAGTCCATTAGCTTCATGATGTGGAGAATGATGGCATTCACAGCACTGCAGAAGTAGCTGAGAGCTACATTCTGATCCATTGGCCAAGAGAGAGATACTTCCTGATGACTAAGCATTCAAAAATGGCCTACGGAGGCCATTTTCATTCAGACCCCTACACCCTCCCATCCCCTGGTAGGTGCTTCTGATGGGTACTCTGAGTCACCTATTAGTTCATACAAACTCTAGTGTTATCCAAGGAGCTCTTTAGAGTAATGAGGCACTCAGAACACTGCAAAGATTTAGTTCTCTCCCAGAATCCAGAAACAAGGACCTGTTAAATGCTTTATTGTGCTTCCCAGCCTTGTCCTCACCCAATCCCATCTCCCCTGAACCCCATATCACCTTTATTCTCATCGCTGTCCCCACCCCCGTCAACCTCCCCTCTTCCTTATCTCTCATTCTTTTGCCCAACTACACCCCACGTCATGATCTCTCCCCAGCCCTATTTGTCCTGTTGGCCTTGGCCATTTACACCGGAGTCACCGTCAGCTTTCTCGGCCGCCGCTTTGGAGACTGGCGCTTTTCATGGTCTTACATCCTGGGCTGGGTGGCCCTGCTCATGACCTTCTTTGCAGGTACTAAGGCAGAGGGGTGGGAAGGCTGAAACGTGGGGCAAGGCAGGCAACCTCAGAGGGTGAGTTGACAAGGTATTCTACACAGATCTGAAGGCAGACTATAGGGCGAAGGGGCCTGGGGACTGGTGACCCTAAGGGAGGGAGTTAATAAGGAGTCTCTTGGGGTGAAAAAGTAGGCCCAAGAAGGTTTTGGATATCAATGGAGATTTCTGTCCACACAGGAATTTTTTACATGTGCGCCTACCGGATGCATGAGTGCCGGCGCCTATCCACCCCACGCTGAGCCCTGGGGTAAAGTTTGCAGCTGGAAGTTACAATGAGGGCACCGAAGAGAAGGGGGAGAACCTAGAGGCTGGAAGTCCTGACTCCTGAGGGAATGATGGGGCTCAGTCCTCGATTCTAGATAGGAGAGCCCCGGATCCCTCTGTCCTGTGGGGAAGAAAAGTCAGGTCAGATGGGAGAAAACTAAGAAGACATAAGCCCCCACGTGCCCCGAGGGGTGGTAGAAAAATGGAAACTCCTTTAGAGGGCCATTTTGGGATCTAATAAAACTGATGTGAAACTATCGAAGTGTGAGTTCTCGAGGGGCTGGTTTGGAGAGAAACGGGCCAGTGGGGGTGGGGGTGTTCTGATGTGGTGGCCTCACTTCCTCAGTCCTTCAGGAGGGGAAGGTAAATGGCTCCCTACCTAGAAGATAGCCATGGTGCAATGTCTAGAAATGGATGTGTGGTAAAATAGGGTGAGCGAATTGATCTCTGAGAACGTAGCCTACCTGCTTCCCAACCACCCAAGCTCCACACAACTCCTTACCTCCCCTCCCCCTCCCGGATAGGCCCCTTCACTAGAGAAAGCATAACTCTGTCCCCCTCTCTATTTTATTTTACTGTTTTGGAAGGACAGGGTCTCAGGTAGCCCAGGCTAGCCTTAAACTCACAATGCTCCCTCCTCAGACCTCTTGGGTGTTGGGAAGACAGGCCTGTGTCAGCACATACATGTATGCTTCCCTGTACAGAAGGTGTTGACCTCTACTGGAGGACATGAGGCAGAGGACCCTGAATTGTCACCCAGATACCCTCATCTTGGTGATAAGGACACTCATGCTGGAGGGTCCAACCAAGTGGGGTGACTTCTCACTATCTCTGCAAGATTAGGCTACTGGAGGGTCTTCCCCTCCTCAAGCTTTCTGGAATCCTGTCTGTCGTGGACAGAAGCCTTGACTGGGAGCTCTGAGTCTCCCCACCTCGTCAAGTCCTTCCTCCCATGGAACTTGTGTTTTGAGCCCACTGCTCCTTTGCTGCTAGAAACTCTAGTGCTAGAGTCTAGGAGCTAAGCGTTAAAACCACAGGAAGGTGTGACACACTGTTCCCTTGGCCACATCGCCCCTTTCAATTAACTCAGGCCCTAGTGTGATCAGCCCACCTCCCACCTCTGGGACCCCCAAACTCCTCCCTAAGGCCTTCCAGAAAATGTGCTATCTCCATCTGTGGAGGTGCAGAACCTGTGAAGACAGTCTAAACCACTAACTAGACCACCGAGGGTGGACACCCGAGAGCAGCCAGCAAGTTATGACATCAGCAGGACCTTCCTTCACCCCACAGAAGAAGAGCCAATCTGAGAGGGGAGGGGAAGCCACTCCGGAAGGGAGGATGTGAGAGGAGTCAGATGCCAGGCCTGAAGCCACAGAGGTCTACCAGCCAAAGCAACTGCTTGCTGGCTGCTTCTCCGGCTTCTAGGACCTGGGAGTCTGGGTGAATGGTCCTTTCCTTTCTCTAAGACCCAACAGGCTGGGTCCTCTGTGTCTTTATCCTCTAAGAAGCAGAAACCCAACGCTGTGCTCATGGAGCCCTGCCGGTCCCTGGCCCTGCTTGCTGGGTGCCTGGGCCTGACTTCTTCTCTGATTGCTTTGAGCACAGACTACTGGATAGTGGCCACAAGCTCCACCCTCTCTGCCCACTCTGGCCTCTGGCCAAAGAGCCAAGGGATCCAAGTAGCAGGTAAAGGGGCAATGGGGTGTCTGGTGGTGGGGATTTCCAGGGGGAAACAGACACCCAGAAATCTCATCTTGCATTAGGTTATATCCATGTGACACAGAGCCTCTATATCCTGGCGGCCCTGTGGGGCCTGGTGTCCATGGGCCTCCTGGTTCTATCCTGCATCCCAGCTCTGTCGGCCCCTGGCCGTGGCCCTCTGGTCTCAACTGTCATGGCTTTTGCTGCAGGTATGAATGGGCTCTGGGCTGCACCGGGGCACCAGGGCTGGTGAGTCATGCACTGGACAAGCCAAGTCTCTCTTGTTCCTGTCCTCAGCTCTCTTCATAATAGTGGCCACGGCAGTGTACACCAGCAAGCGATGGAGCCAGACACCACCTTCGCAGGTCCAGGTATTCTTCTCCTGGTCCTTTTACCTCGGCTGGGCCTCCTCCATCTTCTTCCTCTGTGCAGGTAACTACTCAGCCCACTTCCCCAGTGGAAGACCATGATAGGGGCTGGGGTAGGGCAGGGCAGGGAACTCAAGTACTTCATCTCCCCTCTCCTCCTGTCTCCACACCAGGCTGCCTAAGCCTGGGTGCTCACTATAGAATCCGTCGGGCTGAGTATGAAACCTTGTGAATGGAAGCCAAGGATAGCAGAGGCAGCAGGATGTTTGGAGCCCTGTCCTCTCAGGAGCCACAAGAGGAATGCAGAATTGTGTCTCTGTACCCCCTCCCTATCCCGCCTTCATTGGTTTCTTCACACACTCAATAAAAACCTGCTGAGATCTAACTGCCCCAAGATCAGTTCAGCCAAGTCATAAGCCAGGCCAGGCCCATCATTGCAGTTACTCAGGAGGCTGAAGCAAGGAGTATCCAGGTTCAAAGCCTGCCTGGGCTACACGGTGAGTTCAAGGCTGGCGTATGCAATGAAGTCAGAGCTGCAGCAAGGCAAACATTAACCAGAGGGCTGGGATGGTGGCTCAGTTGTAGAGACTTGCTGAACATGAATGATGTCCATGCTGCATCCCCAGTCCCTAAGCCAACCATACGTACGCCTTGTGGTGGGTGACACAGGGGCTCTCAGGGAGGGTGACAGAGACACACACCTGCCTGCCTGCAGCATACTCTGCCTTGTGTCTCTCGACCCCCCACCCCCATAGTGCTTTTCTTTCTCTCAGTTTCTATCTTTCTCCTTTCTTCCCCAAGCGGCCCCTCCTTTACTAGCGATTCTGTTCTCCCCCACCCTTCTGCGGGTCCACTTTGGGTCCACTGACATGTATCACACCCGGTCCTAACCACCAGCATATGACACAAGTGAGATGACAGCCACAGCCTGAGGATGTGGGAGGAAACCAAAGCCCAGGCCTGTCATGTCATTTTTACCAGAGATGACATTTAACAACTGTTATTTTGGTTTAACATAGAGGATGGCACACAGAGCTTCCGGCCAGCTAGAGCAAGCCCTCAGCCACCAAGCCTTATCCCCAGACTTCCTATGCTTTTTGCACAAGGTCTCGATAACTTGCCACACAGTCCTTGAATTCTCAGCAATCCTCCTGCTTCAGCCACCCAAGTGTTAGGATTACAAACATTCATTAGCACAGGAATGATACTATCCAGGAAGAGGTGCCTGAAGATGGAGACATGGACAGGGTATGGAAATGGTGATTTGTGCCCAGAATATAGAATGTGGTGGGAAGAAGGTGGGAGCCAGGGCCTCTATTGCCACAACTACCTTTCTCGTGAAGATGGTGGAAATTGAGCAATAACTGTAAGCAGCGGAGAAGCGCTCCCAAATGTGAGAGAGGTCTCCCTCCAGTGACCTGCAGGTGAGATTAGAAGGTTGGAGAGCAGCTAGGAAGGCACAGGCCCTGGGGTCAGAGGCACAAACGAAGCAAGGAAAGCACCTGAGGCTCTGGCTGGACAAAGTAAGTGACACATCAGAGCTCTAACAAGTTTGATGGAAACCAGTGATCTTGGTGGCGATGTGATTGAGTGGCCATGGAGGAGAGCCAGGGGCAGGTGAGGGCTCCTCTCTGGGGATCAGATAAGGAGCCTGGGGCTAGAAGTGGCATTTTGGTTGCTCTCTCAGATGTCAGGGTTGATATCCTTGAAGAGAGGAGGGCTCTTCTGGAGAAAGGAATGTGATAGCAGCCAGAGGAGATCAGCATTTACCAGGGGAGTGGAGAAGAAGACTGAGTCCTGCTTACAAGGGAGCAGAAAGCACAGACAGAGAACTGGGAACCAGGAGGCCCCATGGAGTACCATGATAGTTAAGCTTCTAGAACAACTTGGTCAACCATGCCGTAGCTGCAGCTTTGGATCTCCCCCTTCCTTCTCTGTTCCTTTCTTTCTTCCTTTCTTCCTCCCTTTCTTCCTTGGCCTCCTCTCTTCCTTCCTCCATCACCTGTCCTATCTCTATCCCTCTTCTTTTTCTTTTTGAGACAGGAGCTTAGCTGGCCTGAAGCTCACACGTAGATCAAGCTAGCCTTAAAACTGAAGGCTATCCTACTTCTATCCTACTTCTGGGTGCTAGGATTGCAGGCAGGAGCAGCCAAGCCTGGTTCCCAGGCTTGCTTCCTGAGCTGCCATCCTGTTAAAAGAACCTCTGGAGCGAGGCTCAGAAATTAAGAGTTCAGCTCCCAGCATCCATATCAGGGTGGCTCAAAGCCAAAGGAGCTTCAGTTTCAAGGGACCCAGTGCCTCTGGCCTCCATTAGGCACATGCACTCACACGCACATACCCACCCACATACACATAATTAAAAATAATACAAATAAAATCTAAAAATGAAAACAAAAATACTTAAAATTTTTTTAAATATAAATCAAAATTTAAAAAGAGAAGCTGGGGTTGGTGGTGCACTCCCTGCACTTGGGAGGCTGGGGCTGGAGGGTTGCTGTAAGTTTGAGGTCAGCCTGGGTTATGTGGTGAGTTCTAGGCCAGCTAAGGACTACATAGTGAAACTCTGCCTCAAAAACGAACAGAACAGAACACAATGAAAGATAGGAACGGTGGTGCAGGCCTATAATCCCAGGACCAAGAATCAGAAGTTCAAGGTCAGACCTGGGCTGCTCCGACGGTTTGAACACGCCGTGGGCTACAAGAGTTAAATGACCCTGTCTCAAGACAACAATCCCGCTGGGTGTAGAGGCACCTGTCTTTGATCCCAGCACTTGGGAGGCAGAGGCAGGCAGGTCTTTGTGAGTTTGAGGACAGGATGGTCTACATAGTGAGTTCCAGGACAGCCAGAGCCTCGTAGTGAAACCATGTTACCCTGTCTCAGAAACAAAAATATTCTAGACCAGGGACAGAAAATGAATATGCTTCTGGGGAGAGTACCCCTTTAAATGGTGGCTGGGGGAAGGGATTCTGGAATCTCTGCTGCCTCACAGAGACCCATCCTCTCTCCCTCCCCACCCCTGTGGGCTGTCTGTTCCAGGGGACCAGGCGTAAGTCATTTTCTGGGAAGTGTTTGTATAGGGGTAGAGGTGGGAAGAGCACAGAGTCAATGGGGCTACCTTCCTCAGCTGAGGAAGGAAATGCCTGGGGGTTAATCACTGAGCTGTGAGGCCTGAGAAATTAGAGGACTATGTTACTTAGAAGGAGTCATAAGTTCTTAGGCAAGGTGGTTGAGGAAGAGGCTAGGCACAAGGGGGTGATGGGAGATTGGAACTTTCTTTTCTTTTTCTTTTCTTTTCTTTTTTTTTTTTTGAGAGAGTCTGATGTATCCCAGGCTGGCTGTGAAAAATGAACTCAAACTTCTAATCCTCCTGACCCTTTCCCCCGAGTGCTGGATGTGCTGGTGTGCCCCACTCTGGCTGGTGGAGCCCAAACAGGGCCTTGTGGTGCGGGACAAGCCCTTCACCACTGAGCTACATCCCTACCTCCTGCTTTGTTTTGTTTTGATTTCTGTTTTGGTTTAATGGAAACAGGGTCTCACACTGTGGTCTACCCAGCCCAGAACTCATTCTGTAGCCCAGGCCTGGCCTTGGACTTTTGACGTTTTCTCCTTGAGGCTGAGATTACAAGGCCTGAGCCAGCAAGTGGCTGGTGTTGGGGATTCTGAGGTTGTCAGGCAGGAGTAGCTGGGAAGGGAGGCCCTCTGAAGCTTGAGGAGCTTCCCCCCACAATCAGGGGTGTGAGCCAGTCCTACCTATGATGTCCTTGGCAGCTGCCTCCTTGGCATGGGGGTGAAGAGGAGCCTTCAGATTGGAGGCATTTTGCTTAATATCTTGACCAGCGTCCTCACAGTACTGTCCACTGCTACCAACTACTGGATCCGAGAACAGGGGGGGCACAGTGGCCTGTGGCAGGAGTGTACCCATGGCACCTGCACCAACATCCCCTGCCAGAGTGAGAGCTTCATCTGTCCCTATGTCAGACCGCACCTACCCCCAGCTCCAACTGGGCCTTTCCTGCCCAGGCTCAGACCCAGCCGTCCTCTGCCACCAAGGTCCGTTCTCCCCAGACCTTTGCAGCTGCCCTCTCCCTACCAAGTCCCCATGAGTCCTCCTTTAAGCGCCTGCTTCCAAATGGAGACAGCTGAGCTCTAGACTCGCACGGTCTGTATGTGGTGAGGTGAGGGTGGCCAGAGACCTCAGGGCTGCTTTCTCATGGCGGCAAGGTGCCCAGCTGATGCCATCCTTCTCTCCAGACACCCTGGCAGTGACGGCAGCGTGCATGGTGCTGGCAGCGACCTTCAGCATCATATCTTTGGGTATGGGGATAAGGATTCAGTGCCAAGAGGGCCAATCACTACGCAGCCAGAAAGTCATTGTCTTACTTTTTCTCAGCGGTGAGAAGGCAGTCACTCCCATGTAGCGGGTGTGGGTGTGAGTGTGGGTGTGGGGTGTGGGTGATGAAGGAGTTGGGCAGAGAGAGGTTGATTGGCATAGTTAGAAATGGGAGGCGGGGGTGGGGGACAGGCCAGAAGGGTGAAGTGGAGGCCAGTACACGGATGAGAGACTCCTAACAGTGAGAGCTGGCGTTCTCCCTGACTCTTTTGCCTGCTCTTGGAACTTTCATTCGCCTACTGGGTTCTCTTGTCCAGCCTCAATAGGTCAGCTTTTGCCTTGTCTTATTAGATCTTGTCTTGTCCTGTTTGGCTAGTGTCTCTTGGAGACCTGGTCTTTTCTGAAGAGGAAATGGAGGAGGAGTGGCTCTGGGAGAGGGTGGAGATGGAGTGAGCTGGAAGGAGTGGAGGGAGAGGAAACTGTGGTCGGGATGTATTGTATAAAGGAAGAATCTATTTTTATTGGGGGTCCATGAGAGGGGAGCCAAAGGGTAGCTGGGTGTGGTTGGTTAGTCAGAGACGTGGGCGGTTCTGGGAGGCAGGCTTGGGTGCAGCCCTTACCTGGTCACCTGATGGGGTGGGCGTGACCCAGGGCTGCTGCTGCTGATTGCGTTGACCGGATACACTGCAAAGAATGCCTGGAAGACAGAAGTCTTCTTCTCCTGGTCCTACTTTTTCGGATGGCTGGCTTTACCCTTCTCGTTCCTTGCGGGTAACCAGCACAAGGGGAAGAGGGTGGAAACCGCCCCTCCTGAGGACTCCCCTCCCCAGAAACTTCCCAGTCACCTGTTCTCTCAGGAAAGCCCACCATGACTTCCAGGGACACCTTCCCCCTCCTCCCCTTGCACTCCAGACTCCACCACACCCGGTGGAGCCACCGTCGGAACCCCCAAACCCTGGTCCCTAGGCAGGCCAGGTCATCCGCTCCACCGCCCACCTTCCTTTCCCGGCTCTGCACTCCCTCCTGCCAGGCTTCTGCTTTCTGCTGGCGGACATGATCTTGCAGAGCACCGAAGCCATCAGCGGGTTTCCAGTGTGCCTGTGAATGCAGCCTGCCTAGGGCAGAATAAAGGAATGGCTTTTAGCGCCGGCCCTGCGTGCTTTTCTGCGGAACGTGGAGATACATGCTTGAAGACTACGGGGACACAGATACTGTGGCTTGTAGAGAGTTAAGGAGGTCAGGAGGAATACGGGAGAATAGGGACGGAGACGTGGACACTACGACATGGAGTGCACCCGGGGATTCACGGCAGACGTGGACGCGGGTGTAGGGTTGAGCCGACACCGGAGGGGGTTAAGGGACATAGGTACCGGGAAGGGGTGGGGAAGACGAGCGGACCTGGAGAGTCACAGAGAAGGAAAGTGTTGACGCGGGGATTCGAGGGAATCTGCAGAAAGAACGCGGAGGCAGTTGGAGCGTGGGGGGAAAGGCGCGGGGTGCGCGTGGGAACACGGACGCAGAAGCCTGGAGAAAGGGGGAACCCAGATGTGGATTGCAGACCTGGGACAGCGGGAGTAAAAGACGGCGAACTGGCACAGCTTCCAGGAAACTTCACTCCTAGGAACGACTGCCCTTTCCCCTACTTCCGCGCCACGCCCCCTCACTCAGCAATCCACCCAGGATCCCGCCTCTCTCCCTGAATTCCACTTCCCATTGCCTGTCTCTGTGCTGTGCGGCGGTTGATTGGTTGGTGTTGTGGCGCGCAGGCGCAGAGACAGATATGGGGGCGGAGTGTCCGGACGCCTGGATTAGGTGCAACCCAACCCGGCCAGTGACTGCTGCAGGAAGATGGCGGAGCTGCGCGCGCTCGTGGCTGTCAAGAGGGTCATCGACTTCGCTGTGAAGGTGACTTTCCCCAACCCCACTCTGTCCCAGCACCCTGAGACCTGAGCTATGAGCTTCCATGATCAGGAGCGTACCCCGTATGAGAGATCCTTTCCAAAGTCAGTTTCTGTTGCACTTTGACCCAATGTCAGTCATACCTGGAGCAAGGATCGAGGGCTGTGAGTTTCTGACAGATCACCCTGAGGTCGTGACCCTGCACTCCTCTTTCTCCGTCCCTTGATAACTGTGGGCTGGAGGAGTCATAGTTCCTATTTAACACGTGGAGAAACTGAGGCACAAAGAAGTCACTTAGCAAGGGAGAAGCAGAATAGAGACTTGTGTGTGGGGCCTGCGATTCGGTCATTCATCACCTTCCAGGCTGCATTGCCTGCTCTACAAGTACTGCACATGGGGAGCTATCTGGCCCCCATGGAACTCAGAAAGTGCCGTACACAGCCATGGGATGCTTGAGGAAATTCTCTATCTAGAACAGGAAGGAGACCTGTGTTTGCTGGAGAAGCAAGTTCAAGGGAGCCAGTTTGACTGAGACACCGGAGTGTCTGGCATTTCACTGTCCATTAGAGGTTTGAGGGCAGCACCCTTGAGGACCTGGCTTCCGCACGGCGAGAAGCTGGTATAGCCAGCATTGAATCAGACTGGGTTCGCAGGCCAGTCTCTCTCAGTGGTTGGCCTAACCAGAACTGAAAAAGATGGTGGCAGTTGGTGTCTGTCTCCATCATGCTGGAGTTCACCTCTGTGTCCTTCAAATTTCCTAGCATAGGGACTGTGCACCCAAGAAACCTTTCAGATTGGCGAAAACTGGCTACAACACTGACATTAATGTGGTCACCCCACACACACACACACACACACACACTGAGGAAAGAGATAAAGAGAATACAGGAGACAGATTCAGACATGACCCTAACAGCAGACATTGATGTCATGTGCAAAGATCAATCCATTTGTCCATCTTCTGTACTCTTAATCCCTTAGGGTGGATGAGTAAACTGAGGCCTGCAGGGGCTCTGTTACTTGCCAGATCCCAGCTGGGTAAGCAGCAGGAGTCCAGGCAAGTCTAGCTCTCTGTCTGTTTGCTAGAGAGAAAACAGTTGGCTTGAGGGTGCTTCTAACAGCCTGTGACAGAGATGGTACTTCCAAACTAATTGAGATACACGTGGGTTTCTGGGTTAAAACTCAATCACCATTTATTTCTTCATTGTGTGTGTCTGTTGATGGGAATCCATCCCAGGACCTTCCAAACGCTAGGCTAGTGCCGTGCCGCGGAGTTATAAGCTCCGGTCCTTTTTCCGTTTTACTTTTTAAATTATTATGTTTTTATTATAACACACAGGTTCTTTTTATTTAAATTTAAAAAATGATTTATTTTTGTTTTATGTGTATTGGTGTTTTGCTAGCATCCGTGTATGTATGACGGTGCCGAATACCCTGGAGCTGGAGTTTACATACAGCTGTGAGCTACCATATGGGTAGCCCAGGTCTTTTTTGGAAGAGCAACCGGTGCTCTTAGCCACTGAGCCATCTCTCCGGTCCCTGATTTTATTTTTTAATTATGTCTATGTATATAGATATGCATATATAAGTATAGGTACCCAGAAGAGGGCATCAGGACCCTTGAAGCCAGGATGAGGTGTTGTGAGCTGTCTGATGGGCATGTTGGTAGCTGAACCTGGGCCATTTAAAAGAGCACCAAGTGTTCTTAACTGCTGAGCTTTTTCCCCAGCTACCAGAGATGGTCTTATTTAGTCCAGGTTGGCCCAGAACTCACTCTGAGGTCAAGGATGACCTTGAACTCCTAATCCTCCTGCTTCTACATCACAAGTGCTTTGATTACAAGTGTGAGCTACCATGCCTGGGCCTCCGACTGGCCTCAGACTCTCAACTGGCTTTGATGCTGGGCCTGCAGCACCACGTCCTGCACCCTCACCACCTTGACTCAACTCTAGCCCCAGCACCTCCTGGTGCAGAGTCTGGCCCATGGTCATCCTGTATTCCAGTGAGAGCTGAGAGCCAACAGGTGAACATAGCATGGTATCTACCACTCTCCTTCTCTCGAGGTCAGTGCCGCTTTCCTCCCTCACTATGCATGGTTTCCTGCTTCGCATCCAATGCCTGATAATTCTCCCTTTAAGGAAGTCAATGAGTCAGACCTTGCTAGCCTGATTCTTCGGTACCATCTTTTGCTCATCTGAGTACCTGGGCCAGACTTAGGGACCACCTTGTCTCCTAACCCTAAACTCCCATGAACTGTCAGTTCTCAGCCCTAACCCTAACACACCACTGTTTCCTCTCCAGCCCCAGGTCCTAGCCCATGAGCCGCTGTCTCATGCAGGACCCAACTCCAGCCTTCCCCCTGGATGGTGGGCTCTCCCTTCTAGCGCTTTCTTACCCAGTCCTGGGAACTTCCTACACAAAGGACAGTGTTTCGTGGCTCCCCAGAACTCCCAGTACAAACTCCCACATTCTCAGGCTGGCTTTGGGGACCCTTGGTTACTCTGTGCATTCAAATATGCTCCTCCTGAGGCCCTCCCTTGCCCTTTCTGCTTCCACCTGTCCAGCCTGTGCCCCATGTCAACTGATTTCTATGCTTTGATGTCCTTTCTGCTTTACTCTCCAGTATCTTCTTCCTGTCCTGACAATTTCAACCAATTAATTACATCAACATTGACTCAAGCTCCTTTCTCCTCAGGGCCCCTGGTCTTGTTCTATAAGCCCTTTCCATAGTATACCCAGTGTGCCAGACTGGCAGCAGCTTGCAGATTGGACCAAGTCTGACTCAACTGGGTGTCCCAGGATTGCCCAGTCCTTTATAGTGTTTCCTCATAGAGCAGCTTCTCTGAGGCCTTCTGTGAACCCCTCCTGAAGATCACAGTGCTCAGAGGCCCTGCTTCCTCCACATTCCTACCATGTGACCAGTGACACTTTCTTCCTGTCATTCTGGAATTTGAGATCTGCTGGGGGAAAGACTGTCTATGTGTTCACAGTGAGGAAGTCTCGGGCTGCAGGCATGCCATCAGAATGGTTCATTCCACTGATAAAATGGCCCTTAAAAATTATTTTTGTCTCTTATATGTTAGAATGTTTGCCTGTGAATGTTAGGTGCAGTAATTGCATGCACTGCTCTTGGAGGCCAGGAGAGGTCATCTGATCCCCTAGAACTGAAGTTACAGCAAGCTACCATGTGAGTGCTGGGAACTGAACCCAAGTCCTCTGCAAGTGCAGCCAATGCTCTTAACCACTGAGCCCTCTCTCCAGCTCCAAATAAAATGGTTCTTAGCTGGCCTCAAAGTCTAGCGGTCTGGGCCCGCTCTAGGCTCTGTGGCTTTGAGGAAGTTAATTAGCCACTCTGGCCTCATTCTCCTCCTCTTGGCAATAGTCTTATGGTAGTACCTACTTTGTGAGGGTTAATTGATTTTTATTTCATTTGTTTATGGAGGGGGTCATATACATGCCATAGCACTACTATGGAGACCAGAAGCCAGACTGAGGGAGTGGGTTCTCTTCCTGTACTGTGTGGGTCCCAGAGGTCAACTTTAGTTTATCAGGCTTGGCAGCAAGCCTGACACCTTGTCTTCTGAACCATGTCAGTGGCCCAGAAGTGTAGCCCAGGCTGATCTGCAACTCTTCATCCTCCTGTCCGTGCCTCTTCAGCATGTCCTACTGGCAAGTGCCACCACGGTTGACTGTTGGATTTAGGTTAAGCAAATCCTTGGAACAGTGCCTGGTGTGCAGTAAATGGTGTTAACTATTTGGATTTTGAATGATGGTAGTCTCTTTGGCAACTTCCATAAAATATAACAGGAGAAAGAGGTGCTCGTTTCTGGTCAGGGACACATTTTCCGTGAAGGTTGGCCCTCTGAGTTAACCAGGAGGGACTGGGTAGTCTGAGGCCCAGAACAGACCCTTCCAGCCCACAGGATTCCCCTGTGGAGTGGCCGCCCCACCCTCGTAGTGTTTGAGGAAACACTGGTTCCCCGCACATTCACCTCCCAGCTTCAGGCCCCAGTGTCACACCCAAGAGGCCTGTGTTTGCTACCATTTAGCTCCCCTGTTGGAAGGTCTCGGTGTGGTGCCCCAGTCTGTCTTACTGCTGCTGCCAGTGTGTAATCTCCCAGCAGGCTTTGCTGCTCCGCTCGCTCTTTGCCCCATAGGTGCCCTTTCCCATCAAGCTCTGTTTAGAAGAATATGGCATAGGCCCAAAGGGAAGTCTGTACACTGTGTCATAGGTCAAGGAAAGTCTGACAGAAGCTG
>CM053762.1:5357985-5380086 GCA_028658305.1 Pachyuromys duprasi | reverse complement strand
GGTCAGCACTTGGCTTCTCTGTGCACCAGTTGCTCCAACATGACAATAACAGTGACCGAGTTCCTTGGCTGTTAGGACAGACTACAAGAATCCAGGCTGCTGAAGTGAATTAGACCCTCGAGGTGGGGCTGCCTGAGCAAAAGTTAGAATGCTGAATCGTCTGAATCCATAGCTAAAATGCAAGCAAGAAAAGGCTGGAGATGCTACCCAGCGACATGGTGTGTGGCTGGCATGCTGGGCTGAAACCTCAGATCTGGGGTTTCATAGTTTCATAGGCTATATATATATATATACACACACACACACACACACATACACACACACACACACATATACAGGCCTTTTCGGGGGAGTTTCCTCCCCATCTTAAAGAGGAAATTCATATATTGCTTGCTTGTGTGTTTGATTTAAGGTAGGGTCTGATATAGCCCAGGTTGGTCTCACACTTATTAGGTAATCAAGGATGACCTTGAGCCTGTAATTCTTACTTCCCAAATTCTGGGATTGCAGGCCTATATTTCCCATGCTTGATTTCCCTGATGCTGGGGCTGGAACCCAGCCCCATCTTGCCTGCCTGACAAGCACTCTGTAAACTAGGAGACATCCGCAACCCTACCTTGAATTTAATTTTATTTTCTAAGGCAAAGGTTTTTGCTTTTATTTTCCATGCTGGCGTGTCTAAGAGCATGGACAGCTGACCTGGGGGTTTAGTTGTGACCTTGTAAGAAGGTCTCACTGGTTTGTGGACAAATATTCGCTGCACAGCTAGTGACATGCACATAGATTCAAAACTGCGGTCATTACCCCTGCCCTCATGCCGGTCACAACTCTAAGTCTAGCCTGGGCTACAAAGTAAATTCAAGGCCAGTATGGGCAAATTTGTAAGACCCTATCTCAAAGTAAAAAGAGATATTGCAATTCCGCTTAACCGGCAGAATGTTTGCCTAACATCCGCGAGTGAGGAGCTGGGGTAATGCCTCTGTGTCAGAGCTTCTCGAATCACCAGTGAGGCTCTGAGGGTGTGGCCCCATGTAGTGCCTAGAATTTCCCAGCAAGAAGCTGGGGGCATGCCTTGGTGGTAGAATCCCTGCTGAAATTGCTGGGGCGTGGGATGTGGCAGAGCACCTGCTTAGATTCCCTCTAGTGAGGAACTCAGGGCATGGCTCTGAGGTAGAGCCCCTGCCTCGCACACCTGTGGTGAGGTCCCCTACCTTGCGTGCCTTTGGAAAGGCTGTTGGTGCCTGTCACAAAAGTTCTGTGCTGCTGGCCTCTCCACCGTGAAGCGTGCTGTACGCTGCACTCTGCCTCCTCTCCCAGTGCCTTCCTACGTCAGGGTCTCAGCACCTGCTGTAAACTTCTCTGGAATACCATTCCTCACACTTTACCTGGTCACCGTCGATCCTCTTTCAGACCCCAGCCTAAGGGCCACTATCCCATTGAGCTCTTCCCTAACAGCTTTCGCAGCTCCAGGAACTAGAAGCATCAGGAGCTACCTCAGGGGCTGCCAGAGGGTGACACCTCCAACCAGGGGCTATAGCTCAAAGCCTGCTTCCCCCTGTGCACATGGGAGATGGTGAGAGCTTGTCTCGGAGCTAGATTGAGACATGAGAATAAGTACAGTGGCCCAGAGCAGGACTCTCACATCGCGCCCCTTCATTTGTAACGGGTGACAGTATCATCTTCATGTACTTACTCATGGGAGCAAGGTGTGGCTAATGACATACACCTGAAACCCTGTCATTAGAGGTGAAGGAAGTTGTCCATTAATCTCCATATACACACCATGACACATGAAGGAATACACAACAATAATGCCATTCAATTTTTTATTTTTAATTATGTGTGTGTGTGTGTGTGTGTGTGTTTATGTGTGCACATGTGAGTACAGTAAATGTGGAGTCCAGAAGAGGGCGTCAGATCCCCTGGAGTTGGAGTTACAGGCCGTTGAGGTGTCCCAGTCCTCTGGAAGAGCAGCAAGTCTTTAAAAGAACACGCAAATTTAATAAACCGATTCTCCCCTGGGCCTTTAAAGGGAGAATTGTGCCCACATCCTAAGTTCAGGCCTATGAAACTAAACTTGACTTTGTTTTGAGGTGATCTCACTACTTGACCAGCCCTCAGGCTTCTGAGCCTCCTGCCTCAGCCACCCTAGTGTTGGGTTACAGGTGTGCGTAACCACACATGGCTGCTGGGTGCACTTCTAATGCACTTGGAGATATCCTGGAAGGTATTATTATTCACTGGGGCTGAAGCATACAGAACTTTCCCATAAACGCACACACATACCAATAGTAGAGACAGGTCAGGACAACCATGCCAAATGTCCCCGCTGCTTAGTAAAATCTGAGTAAGAAACGAGAGGGTAGCCTGTGAGTTCTAAATGGCTATGGGGTTAGAACCCATGACCCCCTACACAAGAAGCTCTTGGCCCTTTGTGGACCTCTGCCTTCCCCATCTGGCTGTGAAAGGGTCAGCAATAAGGCCCTGGCCTCAGCCCCTTCCCTGACGCTGTGTCTTCTCTGTCCGCCACACAGATTCGAGTAAAGCCTGACAAGTCTGGAGTGGTCACCGATGGCGTGAAGCACTCCATGAACCCCTTCTGTGAGATTGCAGTAGAAGAGGCTGTGCGGCTGAAGGAGAAGAAGGTGGTGAAGGAGGTCATCGCTGTCAGCTGCGGCCCCTCACAGTGCCAGGTGCTTAGAGAGCCTGAGTGTGAGTGAGAAGCTGGGGACCTCAACTAGGTCGAGGGAAGAGGCTGTGTGGACACATGGGTCTGAGGGAGGAAGGCTGGGGCCTGGACCCTGGGTCTGAGGGAGGAGGGCTGGGGCCTGGGCTGTATGGTCACTGGCGTGATAGATGTCTGGTTAACTGCTCTGCCCTCTTCAGGAGACCATCCGAACCGCTCTGGCCATGGGTGCAGACAGAGGCATCCACGTGGAGGTATCAGAAAGCTTAGGCCCCCTGCAGGTGGCCCGGGTCCTGGCCAAGCTGGCTGAAAAGGAGAAGGTGGACCTTTTGTTCCTGGGCAAGCAGGTTGGTGTGCCAGGCCTTCTGTTGCCCAGCTTCCCCTGCTCAGGATGGGTGTGAGACCACACTGGAGCAGGGTCAGGCTTGGCAGCTTACACGACGCAGGTCAAGCAGCACAGGACCCTGCCATCTCCACTGACAGCATGAGGCGGCAACACAGGTCACTGTGTCAGAAAGATGCTTCTGGCCAAGTGTGGAGGCCAACAGGCTGTGGTTTGGCTCACTTGGGTGAGACAGAGACCTGGCCCAAGCCAGGGGTAGGGTAGGGGCAGTGACAGGTTAAGAACACGATGAGTCTAGCTTGGTAACTGGGCTGTGTTTGGGGCCAGAGTGTGGACAACAAAAGAACATGCTTAAGTAAAGGAGTCAGATCCTTGGGTGTGTGGAGGGCAGAGACACTGTGGAGAGGTAGGAACTGAGATTGGCCTGGCCTTGAAACCAACTGAGAGTGTTGTAGGGCAGCAGTGAGCCACAGCTGGTCGATGAGCAGGAGAGGGACAGGATCTCCTCTGGGGCCAGGATGAATGGCCTCGTGTTTGGAGAAGGTGGACAAGGTGATGACTGGGTGGCACTGGGCCTCACTGTGCCCTTTGGAGACCCAGAGACTTTGCCCTTCCTGTGGGAGCTGCCTCCACCCTTCTCATGCAGCCAAGCTTGGTGGTGTCACGGGACGGCAGAAGAGGATGAGGGAAGAGTCACAGGCAGAAGGGAGGAGAGAGGGGAAGGGAATTACGGAGAGGTGTTGAGAAGGTGGGAGATGAGTGGGCATAGAGGCAGAGGGCACAGGAGGCTAAGGAGACAGTTAGGGTCCTAGGAACAGGGAAGGGGCTCCAGGAAACCAGGCCAGCCCTGGGGAGAGGGTGTGGGTGCAGGTCATGGGAATCCTTCCAGCACTGTGAAAATCAGATAATAGAAGACATTACCAATAGCCAGGGGGTCACAGTAGAATTCCAGAGAGCAAACCCAAAGAGACTGAGCCTGGTATTTTTGGAGTCCAGGTATCCCTGGCACTAAATGTTGGCAGCATGGCGTTTAGCACCTCTAGGAACATCGGGCTTGTTCTTCATGTTCCAGCTTGAGTCCTGTGTCCATCCCTAAACCAATCGGTGGAGGAAGAAGGGGAAGGTGGATAGAATGACTGGTTTTGCTCTTGTTCCTCTGGCCTTCCACTGTGTGTCTAGCACAGGTCCTGGCTTCCTTGGAAGTTAGATGAGTGCATGACTGCACAGAGCTCCAAAGGGATGCCAGGTTATTCCACATACCTGCACACGTGACTGCTTATTCTTTTGGTTCCAGGGAGGAAACCATTCTAGACATGGTATCAACAATCTATGTCTCCAGGCAACATCTGCGTTGTCAACAAAGTTTATTGGTACACCCACACATCTTCATTTACCTATTGCCTGTAGCTAGAGTGCCATGTGACCTGCTTGAGCAGCTTGCAAAGTCTAAAGTATTTCCTGTCTTGCCTGCTGAGCACTGTTACCGAAAAGAAGTCTATTGTGAATTTCTCCCTCTCTCTCACCCTGCTAGGCCATTGATGATGACTGTAACCAGACAGGTCAGATGACAGCTGGACTTCTGGACTGGCCGCAGGTGAGGCTGGGGTGAGGAGCCTCTGATCTGATCCTCCAAGCTCCGCTCCTCCCTGGGGCCTCTGAACCTGCTGTCTTTGCCTCCTGGGGTGCTGTTTCCCCACCTTGCTTCCTGACTCCCTCAAGGCCCTTTTTCAGGTCTCTGCTCAGAGGGGCCTTTCCTGTCCACACTGGATGAAGCTTTGTTTTGAATAGACTTGAAAGTTTGCCAGTTACTAGACTATCAGGGCTTGGAACAGCTTTCCCGAGAAATCAGGGATCTACAGTAAGCTATGTACACCTGAAGTGCATGATTTGCAGTAAGAGACCTTGTCTCAAAGGCTGACAAGATGGCTCAGTGGATAAAGGTGCTTGCCGCCAAACCTGATGACCTGAGTTTGATCCCCTGGACCCACATGGTAGGAGAAAACTTACATACACACACATATACACGCATGCATGTAGATGCAATAAATAAGTAAATAAACAAATAAATGTAAAAATTTAAAATAATATGATTGAGGAAAACACCGGCTTCATCCTCTGGACTCCACGTGTACCTGTACGCCCTCATATGTACACAAACACACAAAGTTCACAGCCTGACACATTTTGACGTATGAAAATCATTGCCAGTATCATGATAATGCACCTCAAATGTCAGGTTTTTAATTTAAACTAATTAGGACATGCTGAGATGGCTCAGCAGGTAAAGGCACTTGCTACCAAGTCTGATTCCCCCGAGTTCAACCCAAAGATAACTGTGAAGTCCTCATTGTCTTTCCTCTACCTCGTGAGGCTGTGGTGACAGGCACCATATCCTGGCTTATGTGATACTGGGGATGTGGGTCCTGGGCAAGGACTGTATCAGCTGAGCTTCGTCCTCAACTTCAAGTTCCTGATTTTACAGCACAATTGATAACCCGGTGTAGGGTTCCTTAACCAGTGTTGAGGACTGGATAGATGACTTGTCAGTTCTGAGCACTGGCCGCTCTTGCAGACACAAGACCATGGTTCCCAGTATCCATGTCAGGCAGCTCACTGCCTGTGACTCCAGTTCCAGGGGATCCAACACCCTCTTCTGGCCCGCTCTGCGCACTGCATTCACACACGTAAGTGATATAGTAAAAATGATAAATGTAGCTGGTGTTAAAGGAGCAGAGGTGACCACAGGCTGAAACGGTACGAAGCACAAAGCAGACTAGAGAAGAGATTGGTCCAGTGTGTGCTACCTTTCGCCTGTTATCAGAGGCCGGAAGGTGGCAGTGGATCCCCCTAGAGCTGGAGTTACAGATGGGTGTGAGTCACTGTGTGGGTGCTGGGAGTTGAACTCGGGTCCTCGGGAACAACAGTAAGTGTTCTTAACTACTTAGTCATTCCTCTATCTCCTAGATTCATTTTATTGTTAATTATGTGTATGTGGGGGTGTGTGGTGGCAGCAACGGTAAGGGTAGGTGGGATGGTGGGAGGTGTATGTGCACACATGTGCAGGTGCCTCCAGAGGCCAGAAGAGGGCATCACATCCCTGGAGCTGGAGTTACAGGCAGTTGTAAGCCACCTGACATGGATGCTGGGCACCAAACACAGGCCCTTTGGAAGAGCAGCAAGTTCTTTTAGCTACAGAGCCACCTCTCCATCCCCGTGCCACATTTGACTGAAGAAGTGAAGATGAGCCAGAGTTGGCTTACTGTGGGTCGCTCCTGATTTTACATGTCACAGGACTCTTGTCTCTTGCTGTCATCTATGCATGTGCTCAGCAGTGGAGCCTAAGGCCTGCTTGGTGCCTGTTCTGAGTTCGCTTAACTCTGATGCCATCCCCTTCAGGGCACATTCGCCTCTCAGGTAACACTGGAGGGGGACAAAGTAAAAGTGGAACGAGAAATTGACGGGGGTCTGGAGACCCTCCGCCTGAAGCTGCCAGCGGTGGTGACTGCTGACCTGAGGCTTAACGAGCCCCGCTATGCCACACTGCCCAACATCATGGTGAGTGGTTGGTGGCAAGCCACTGAGACCTGCTGTGGTGACTGGTGCCTCCTCAGTGATTGGATGACACAAGACAAGGGCATCCAAAGGAAACGGTCACCTGGCCATCTTTGGTAGCAGATTAACCTCTGCTCGTGATAAAAGTCAGTAGGCTAGTGTAGCAACAGGAGGACCTATCAGGGTCATGGCTGGTGGAAAGTCTCTGCAGACAGCAGAGAGGTTTCTTCCTGTCATCCTAGTTACTGGGAGTTCAATAGCCAATCCTGGGCAAAAAGCAAGACTTCATCTGGTCTTGGCTCTTGAGGGAAGTTTTAGGAAGCCATTGTTGAGGCCATCTTGGAGGGAACTAAGATCCCTTGGCAAACAGGAAGTTGATCACAAATCCTTACAGAAGCAGGATGAGTTGAGTCAGCTTGACCAAAACGATGTATTTGGTGCATCACCTAGGCCTATATGAAAGTTGAGTGTGTCACCTTGGCTAGTAGGGAGGTTCAATGAGTCAGGCCAGCCAATGGGCAAGATTCAGTAGATCAGCTTAGCCAGTGGGAAGATTCAGTGCGTCAGGTCAGCCAACGTAGAGGCTACGGTAGGTCAGCTCAGATGCAGGCTGTGGAATCACCGTAGACAAAGGACAACGTGTTCTCTCTGTGCTCTTCGAGCAGCTTAGGATGGGTCACTGAGGAAGATCTGAGCCTCCCAGGGCATCCCAGCCTGTAGGGATAGATCACATTCCTGGCAAGCAGAGAGGTCCCAAGGGATTCTGGCAACAGATATGGCTCTCTACAGGCATCTCTCGCCAGGAGGAGGTTGGGTCAGGACACAGGCTTGGCAGCCCCCTGAGCCACTGATTTCCTGTGCACAGAAAGCCAAGAAGAAGAAGATTGAAGTGATCAAGGCTGGAGACCTGGGTGTGGACCTGACCTCCAAGGTCACTGTGATCAGTGTGGAGGAGCCCCCTCAACGCTCAGCAGGAGTCAAGGTGGAGACCACAGAGGACCTGGTGGCCAAGCTGAAGGAAGTGGGGCGGATCTGAGACCCTCCCTGATACTCTGCAATAAAACTGTGCCTTTCCAAGCTGCTGCCCCTGTTTCCTCATTCTGTGGATGTCCACTCTTTGATTCACTCATCAGATGTCTACCTAAATCTCCCCTGTGACGGGCCCTGTGCAGGGTGAGGCTAGGGAGCCTTTGAGTCACATCCCTGCCATTGACCTCGGAGTAAAGGGAAGGCTGCTGGTGGAAGCGACTATAGGACAGGTTGATAAGGGCCAAGTGGGGAGGCACACAGGCCTTTGGGATCTTAGGTGGAATGCCTAGCCTGGCTGGTGGGACCAGAGAACCTTCCCAGGAAGATGGAGTTCAGAGGAGCGCTGGAAAACTCAAATCCCATGTCTGGCTGGTTCCTAACTCCAGGGCCCTGAGGCAGATATTGTTTGAGTCAAAGTTCCAGTTCATCAAGTGGGATTAGAAAAACTATCTATGAATATGAGTTGCTTTTTTGTGGCATGTCCAGTCACCAAATGTTTCATGGCTTAAAACAGCGTTAGGCTTAGTTTGCTAATAAAGCTGTAGTTTGGGCATGTGCCGCAGCCATCTTTTGATTGTGGTAGCCACTAATCCGCCTGAGCCCTCCCCCAAAGCTTTTCTTAAGAAGATATTTATTCTTTTATTGTAAGTATGTACGGACATGACAGGAGGGTATGTGTGCATGACAACAGGTGCCTTTTCCAGAGGTAATGGAGCTCGAGGCTCCTTTTAGGTGACTATGAATTGCAGGTGCCGAGGTTCCCTACAAGAGCAGGAAGCAACTGCTGAGCCTGAGCCTTCTCTCCAACCTTAGAATACCTCTGATTTAATTTTTGAAGGTATCATAGATGGATACAATGTATCTTGTCAGGCATGATGGGGTGCAGGCATTTAATCCCAGCACTGGCGAGGCAGAGGCAGGCAGAGCTCTGAGTTCAAGGCCAGCATGGTCTGCAAAAGATCCAGAATAGCCAGAACTGCAAAGTGAGACCCTGTGTCCTCCAGTGTGTCCCCATCCTATCTTCACACCCTCTAATTTTTAAAATAGTTTTTTGAAACCCACTAATTCCAGTCCTGTCTGCTGTGATGTGGACTGATCGTGTCAGTTCTTTTGGCTTGTGGGGTACAGTCACCCCCTCATGTCCAGAAGACAGCTTTTCACAGCACTTCCTCCCCCCTCTGTTACATTGTTTCTGCCTCTTCTGTGATGTTCAGGTGGGAGGGGGAATGGTACTGAGGTCTCATCTAGGGCCGAGCACTCAAAAGTCACATAATCTCAGCACTTTGACCGATTATTGCATTAACTGCTCAATGCAGAAAGGCTTCTCTGGACAAGTGAACGAAACACTAACTATGCCAAACCCTCTTTTAAAAACAGATTTATTACTGAGCACAGTGGCACACACCTTTAACCCCTGCACTAGGGAGGCAGAGGCAAGCACATCTCTGTGATATTTGCAACCAGTCTGGTCTACAGAGTGAGTTCCAGGATAGCCAGGGTGATAGAAAGGTCCTGAGAACCTGTCTCAAAAAAATATCATTTATTTTTAAGTTTTATGTGTATGTGTGTGCCTTGGAATATGTTTGTGTGCCACATTCATGTATGCAGTTACCACAGAGGCCAGAAGAGAACATTGGATGCCCTGGAACTGAAGTTACAGATGGTTATGAACCATCATGTGAGTGCAGGAAGTGTTACATAGGAAAAACCATAGAGAGTAAGAGGAGAGGATGGATAGAGAGACACACAAGTAGAATGAAGGGATATTCAGTTTGAAAGGTTTTTTGAGGTAGCATGGGAAAAGAGATTCATTCTGGGACATCAGCTGAAGAGGAAGGTCAGCTGGGTGCTTTCTCTGCCTCTCTGAGCTAGCAGGCTTCACCCCAGCAACTGGTTCCCAAGTCTTTATTGGTAAATCAAACAATTGAGATTTTGTTTAAAAATAACACTTCATTTTTATTTATACTATTGTGAGATAGGGTCTTGGTTTTGTCCCAGGTTGACATGAAACTTGCTATGTGCCCCAGGCTTGCCCTCAGCCTCCTTCCTAAGTGCTGGAATTTCAGGCATGTGCTATCAGTCAGGCCAGTTCCATGTGTTTGTCTGTTTGGGTTTAGTTCTGAAGATTGAACTCAGAGTCTTATACTTGCTAGAATAGCCATGGACCAGCTGCTCACTGGGAGCGTCTGGGCCACACCCCAGTCCCTTACTGCGGATTCTGCGTAGGAGCTCTGCCCCTGAGCCGTACACACAGCCCTTCAAGTAGTGCATGCTTAAGCCAGCACCAAGGCAGACCAGAGCCCTCTCTTTGAGTGTTTCACTAAATTGCCTATCCTGGCCTTGAACTCACTGTAGCACAGGCAGGCTTTGAACTTTGAACAAGCTGTCCTCTTGTTTCAGCCTCTCAAGTGCTGGATGGAGTGACAGCTACAGACCTGGTCACCATGGACTTTTAAAAGGTCAAGTGAAAAGCACATAGCTAAAGCTTAAAGCTAACATCCACATATGACAGAGAGCAGCCACTGTTTGTCTTCCTGGGTTACCTGTTCAGGGTGACTGTTTCTAGCTCCATTCATTTATCTACCAATCTCATAATTTCATTTTTCCAGGCAGCTGAATTGTCTTCCATTGTGGAAATGTGTTTTCATTATCCATTCATGTAAATGGGACATGTATATCACACCCCTCCCCTTAATGCTCAGGGATCTATTCAGAAGAGGGGGTGCAAGGATTGTAAGAGCCAGAAGTGGTGATAGCTTCAAAGAATCAGAGTTTTCAAGACACAACAGGAACTGATGCACACATGAACTCACAAGAGACTGTGAACAGTATGCAAAAAGCTGTCCAAGCTCAAGCCAGACAAAATTCCAGCACGGAAAATAGGACATGAACACAAAGTTCTACCTCTAGCCAAGAAACTGTCCAAAACCGATGTCTACTTGAGAGGGAAAAATCAGTTTTCTTCATTGGAGCGACACTGGGTACATCATCCATACCCCAGGGCATGTCCCACGGTCAAGTGTAGTCAGGCAACACAAGATGGACTCTGTGCTTTATTTTATTTTGTTTTATTTTATGAGAGAGGAAGAGCATAAAGATGAGTGGGTAAGAAGGTTGGGGACGATCTGGAAGGAGTTAGGAGACAGGAAAAGAAATGATCAAAATATATTAAATTCTCAAATAATATGTTAAATAATAATTATTATTACCATTAATTTTTTTGTTTTTTTTTAATCAGCCTCTCTTCTGTCCTGACTGTTCTGGAACTCTCTCTATAGACACTAGAATGGCCTTGAACTCTTAGAGATCCTCCTGCCTCTGCCTCCCAAGTGCTGCGATTAAAGATGTATGCCACTCTGCCCAGCAAAGCATTATTTTTTTTTTCAAAAGGTTTTCTGACAGCACTTTGGAGCTGTATATGATATACAGAGCATGCTTGGTGCATGGTGCCTCCCACAAGCACTATGAGTGCTATACTAAGTCTCAGAGGTTCAGAGCTGAGCAGAGGCCTAAAGCCTAGCAAGAGGCGATAAGAAAAGTTTTCTGAAGGACTAAGCAGTCTGATCAGCCTTGACCCAAGAACAGCCTCTCCTCCTGGCTCTGCAAGCTCCCACAGGAAATGTGGGCTGGCATCCTTGGCCTGTGAAGTAAGAACCAAACAACTTGCTCAGAGGACACTTACAGGAAACCAGCCTGATGATAATACACAGATAGAATTTAGCATAGTTCCTGGCTGAACCTAAGTTGTCATTATTATGGCTGTTAATGAGGTGAGACTTGAAGGACCAGTTGTGAAGTGGCCAGATTGGAGAGGTAAAGAACATTCCTGGTAAAGGACAGAATGCTGGCAAAGGCTGGGAGGTTAGATGGCATCAGAAGAGCACATGTTCAGGGAGGTAAAGGATGAAATGCAGAGAAGTGGGCGAGTCCACTAAGGATGTCTGCAGAGGGTGCTGTGGAGCCAGGCAACACGGTGACATGGACGGAAGGGTCAGCTGGCCAAGGAGGGGCCTTACTCAGAACAGGAGGTTGCAGAGAGTAGGTGGGGGGTGCAGGTGACGAGGATGAGGTCTGAGCAGTTGGCACCAAGAATAGAAAAATGGAGAGGGAGGCCCAGGTAGCATTTAGAGACTGAGGGCAGTACTAGGGAGGAAGAGAAGCCTCCCCAGCCTTTGGATAGATGATGGAGCCATTTTGAAAGTATGGGTCAGAGAGAGGTACTGAGTTTAGCAGGTGTTGGAAAATGGAGCTGAGTTCTGGTTATGACAGAGACAGCAACTGGAGACTTGGTTCTGAGGACCACAGGGAGTCGCAGAAGGATCAGGAGAAGAAGACAGGGTCAGAGAAGAGGCTGCAGGTAAGACAGAGTGGAGACCAGAAGACTGGGAAGCCGGAAACCTGAGCCAGGCAGGGAGCTCACAGGAGGGGCTCTGAGTTTTCATACACTCCTGAAGGAAGTCTTCCTCCACAGTCCCCACAGGCTCGCGGCTTGGTTCCAGCCGGGAGTCCACCTTCCCCTGGGGCTGAGGAGTGGTGGATCAGCCTGGGCCTCTCCATACAACCTCTGCTGAAGACAAGAAGGGTGGGGTGGGCCACTCAGCCACAGTATCATGCCAAGGGACCCTGGCACCTCCCACAGGTCTGTCTCCTTTCCCCACCCAGGAAGCTAAGCAGCCGTTCTTGCTGGACTTGTCAGACCTGGACGATGCAAGCTGTGGATCTCTCGTGTAGTGTTCTTTCCAGAGTGCAACCTTCACCATGGGCCTCTCACCGGCTCTGCCCGTCTTCCTAGTCCTGGGTAAGTTCCCTGTGCCCCCTCCTCCCTAGCAGCCCCCTCCCAGGCAGGTTCTCTCAATGTTCTCCCCTCCTTCCTCTCCCCTCCTGCAGCCTTCAGAGCTGGGCTCCTTGCTCTCCAGCCAGCTTCTGGATCTCAACGACCCTCTGCCTCCTCCTCAGATTCTGCACAGGGCTTTGTTTCAGAAGTCTCCTCCAGCCAGGCCCAGAGCTGGAACTTTTCAGATCAACCTCCAGGTTCGGAAGCTTCTACTGGAATCCGTGATTCCAGCTGGTTTCCTCTGGAGCTGAATTCAAGCCATGTACCTGGGTCATTCTGGACCAACGTGTCTTCTGGGGGACAGCATCTCACCCCTGATGTCACCTTCTCTAAAATCCCTCCTTCCAAAGACTCTGGACCTTCCTTCTCTGTCAAGACTCCAGCTTCACATACATCAGTTCAAGCCCCAGACACCAAAGTATCCACCAAGGCCCCAGGGTCAAAGCTGTCCCCGGAGCATCACAACCTTGAACTTTCTGTCCAGAACCTGGAATCTGAAATGTCGTCAGAGACTCGCCAAGCTACAAGCTTCCCCCAGCAGGTGGGAGGACCCCTGGCTGTGCTAGTGGGCTCCACCATCAGGCTCCCCCTGACTCCCGTCCCCAGCCCCAGGGCCCCTGCTCCTCTGGTGGTCTGGCGCCGGGGTTCCAAGGTATTGGCAGCTGGGGGTCTGGGGTCACAGGCTCCCCTGATCAGTCTAGACCCCATGCATCAAGCCCGCCTGAGATTTGACCAGATTCGAGGGGGTCTGGAGCTCACCTCTGCCCGGCTGGATGATGCAGGGGTGTACACAGTGGAGGTCATCAGGGGAGGAGTATCTCAGCAGATTCGGGAGTTCGTGGTGGGTGTGTATGGTAAGTGCGCCCTGAGGTCTAGAGTGTAAACTGCAGAGCATGCTCTCCTCACAGACCTCTGGGCAAGTCTGTGTGAATATGCTTCCGTCCCAGAGGAAAGAGCTTGAGGATGGAGATAGAAGCCAAGACAGGGACCTAAGACCCCATTATTTCTGAGGGAGGAAGTCTGGGACCAGATCCTTGGGGTCTGAATCCCTGGGACTGAGGAAATAAGAAGTCTGGGCCCCTGGTTCTGAGGGAAGAGGGCTCAGGTCTGGACTGCCGAGTCTGAAGGAGGAGGGCTGGCGTCTAGACTCCTGAGACTAAAGGAATAAGATTGGGGTTTGGACACCTAAGCCTGATGGCTGATGGCTAAAGTCTGTGTCTCGGGTTAGAGGAAGGAGGGCTGGGGTCGGCATCCCTGGATCTGAGGGAGGAGGACCAAGAACTCAGATTTCCGGTGCAGTGAGGTGAAAGAGGTAGGACTGAGGAGGCAGAGACTTGGGGCCCAGGGAGGGAGTTCTGGCGTATTGACTCTCCGACTCATCAAAGACTGTTCTGGATCTCCAGAGCCCTTACCCCAGTTGTCGGTACAGCCCAGGGCTCCAGAGACAGAAGAGGGGGCAGCCGAGCTGCGGCTGAGCTGCGTGGGGTGGAGCCCGGGTAGCGGGGAGCTGAGCTGGAGCAGAGACGGACGTGCCCTGGGGACCCCGGACCCTGAAGGCACAGAGTCGCCTCGCATCCGCACGGAACGAGACCAGCTGCTCATCTTGCGTCCGGTACGCAGCGACCACGCCCGGTACGCCTGCCATGTCCGCAGCCCCTTTGGCCACACCGAGGCCGCAACTGACGTCAGTGTTTTCTGTGAGTGGGGGGGGATGTCTCCTGAGAATGCGAGTCTTGAGCTCTCCCAGTGTCTGTGAGATTTTTACAGTCCCACTCCCGTTGTCGTGCTCTCCACCCAAGATGGCCCGGATGCTCCCATCATCAGGGTCTCTTCGGACCGCGACGCCACTCCTACGCTCTACGTCACTGCGGGCAGCAACGTGACCCTGCACTGCTCGGCCCCCTCGCGGCCGCCTGCGGACATCGCGTGGAGCCTGGCGGACCCCACAGAGGCTGCAGTGCCCGCGGGGCCTCGCCTCCTGCTGCCCGCTGTGGGGCCAGGCCACGCCGGCGCTTACGCCTGCATCGCCGCGAACCCCCGCACCGGCCGCCGCCGGCGTTCGGTGCTCAACCTCACGGTGGCTGGTAAGAGCTCTGGGGCCATCCAGCGGGAAGAGGGGACGCACCTGGAGCCACGGGTGTGGGGGGAAGGGAAGAGACAGCGAGACGAACAGCAAGACAGACAGCACAAGGGGCGTGCCCTTCAGGGAGGGAGGAGCTGAGCCAGCAACCGGTGGGCGTGGCTGCTGGAGAAGAAGCCGCGGAAGCAGAGAGGAACGAGGACTAGTGGCTGGTGGGCGTGGCTTCCAGGAAGGGGCGGGGCTAGCAGGCCGTTTCGGAGAAAACCTTAAGCTCGCAAGGAAGGGACGAGGACGTTCGTGGTTGAGGTGGGACCACCTAGAGAAGATTAACACCACCAGAGCGGAGCAGAAACGTAATGATGGGGTCGGTCTCGCCGGGACGAGGACGGACAATTTAGGTGGGCGTAGACGGGAGGAAGAGTGATTTCTGCGGGTAGTACACTCACCAGTTGCCGTGGGCGTAGCAAGCGAAGTCCTGTGCTTAGGAAGGGCCCCGTGGGTTATGCAGATTGTAAATTGAAGGGGTGAGGATGCCAAGGAGAAGGGGCGGAGCCAGCAGGAGGCGAGAGTGGGCGGTCCTGGGAAAGAAGCCTTCTCAGTTGATTGAGCAGCAAAGAGTTAAATGGCAGAGCGAGCTTTGAAAGAGAAAAAGACTAGAAAGCCTCCCAAGCTGGTAAGCAGGATCAGTGAGGACTGAAGGGAGACAAAGGTGCCAGTCCACGTGGGAGGGTGGAGCTACCTAGAAAAAGAGGCGGAGAGAAACCTGGAGACCGGGTGAAGCATCCCTCAAGGCTGAGCAGAGAAGACAGGAGGGCTGAGGCTGCATGGTCTCTCCTCCGTGGCAGATCTGCCCCCAGGGTCCCCGCAATGCTCAGTGGAAGGGGGTCCCGCGGACCGCAGTCTTCGCTTTCGCTGTTCCTGGCCCGGCGGGGTCCCTGCCGCCTCCCTGCAGTTCCAGGGCCTTCCGGAAGGCGTCCGTGCAGGACCGATGCCATCTGCACTCACGGTGGCTGTCCCCGCCCGCCCGGAACTCAGCGGGGTCGCCGTCACCTGCCTGGCCCGCCACCTGGTGGCCACACGGACCTGCACGCTCATCCCTGGTGAGAGGGGCTGGGCCTCTTTGCTATCTGTAAGGGAAATGGGTGATTTTTCTTTGGTCCTCTGCCGTTTAAGGAAAGGGCCAGGAAAGCCAAATTTAACTTTCTTTGGGAGCCGGGTCTCTCCTTCCATCATGTAAGTCTCAGGGATTGAACTCAGGTCGTCAGACTTGAGTTATCTGCTGAGCCATTTCCTGAAAGCTCAAACATTGCTTTCTTTGATCTTAGAGGAGGAACAAAATTTTGCCCTACACTTCAGGGTGGGAAGTCAGCAGAACAGGGTGTTTCATCTCAAACCTCTGGGCTCAGAAAGCGGGCTGTCATCTTCCACGGTAGAGGGGTGGGTAACGAATAGCTAATAATAATGAGTTTCCCAGCCTTGGGATCCTGTGACATGTATTCAACAAATGTGTGCTGAAGAAGTCAGAGAATGAATTAATGAAGAATGAAGAATGGGGTAGGTAGGGTGGCTCAGTGGGGAAATGCATTGCCACCACACCTGATGAACTAGGTTTGATCCCCAGAACCCTGGTGGTGAACAGCTAGAACTAACTCCTGGTAATTGTCCTCTGATCTCTGTATAATTTCAGTGGCAGACACATGCACAATAAATAAATAAATTTATTTTTAAAAAGCTGTCAAGAAAATGAATGAATGAACAAGTGACTAGGCAGATCTTTCTCATCTGGTCACAGAGAAGGAGGGGACATTTGCCACCTTTTGCTTTAACAAAGGGCACAGGACTTGGCTAGTCATATCCAGTAAGGTCTTGTTTCTTTTAACTGGGTGTCTTGATCAACAGAAGCCCCCGAGGAAGTGCTGCTCCAGCCGGCAGTAGAGGAGACACAGCCAGGCGATGTGGTAGTGGCACTGGAGGTCACTGGCTGTCCCCCACCCTCAAGAGCATCCTGGGCCCGGGAAGGGCGGCCTCTGGCTCCAGGAGGTGGGGGTCGACTGCGGCTTAGCCAAGATGGCCGGAAACTCTTCATCAGCAACTTCAGCCTGGATTGGGACCTGGGGAACTACTCTGTGCTATGCAGCAGTGCACTGGGTGCAGGAGGCAACCAGATCACCCTTACTGGTAAGCTCCAGCCAAACCAAGAACACAGATGTTTAGAAACCAGCCCCCCTTCCTCAGGCCCAGGGGTTCAGAACCAGGCCCCTTCCCTCAGACCCAGGTGTCCAACCATCCTTTCCCAGATCCAGGGGTCTAGGACCCAGCCCTCTTCCTCAGATCTAGTGGTCCAGATCACACCCTCCTCTTTTAGAGCCAGCCCTCCTCCCTGTCTCTTTCCAGACCCTCAGCATCTAGCATCTCTCCTTCCCAGGGCCCTCTATTTCCTCCTGGAGGCTGCAGAGAGCCCAGGAAGCGGCAGTGCTCACCTGGGACGTGGAGCGAGGCACCCTGCTCACTGGCTTTCACATCCAGGCGTGGACAGATGGCGCTGCCCTGGACAGAGTCACCATGAGTAGGGACTGGGTCTCCCTGCTCATCCTGGGCCCTCAGGAACGATCGGCCATAGTACCACTCCCTCCTCGGAACCATGGGACCTGGGCCTTTCGAATCTTGCCAATCTTGGGGTCTCTGTCAGGGACCCCATCCCAAAGCCGTGTCTACCAGGCAGGTAAGCTGAGCTGTGGTACCTCCTGCCTTTCTCCCCTGACCAGCCATTCTTAGTTTGTTTGTATCAGACTCTCTTCTGTTATTCTTTGTGGGATCTCCCTTGACAATGTCCTACCACCTGGTTGGCTTGAAAGAACAAATATCTATTCTCTCATGTCTCGCTTTAAATTTTATTTATTTGATTATTAGTTTATTTATGGATGGATGTACATGTGTCGTGATGTCTGTATATGGAGTTTGGAGAATTTGAGGGGTTGTTTCTCCCTTTTTGCCATGACAGTATCAGAGATTGGAGTCCGCTTTCATGGGTCTTCTCAGGAAGTATGAGTTGGGGGCTTAGATGAACTTAAGTGCATCTCTAGGTCCTATTTCCCTGCCTCCTTTTGGTGTGTGTCTTCCAGGCTCTGCCCTGAGTCCAGGGGCCATCGCTGGCATCGTCCTTGGCTCCCTGTTGGGTTTGGCACTGCTGGCTGGCCTTCTCCTCCTCTGTATCTGCTGCCTGAGGCATTCCCCAGGTAAGCGAGGAACCCAGGAAGAGGCACTGGAGCCAACTGGGAGTTTCCCTAGGCAAAAGCTGAGCTGTGACCTAGACATATCAATTAATGCACTAAATAACAGTCCCAACCTCCCTATCACCCTCTGACCAGAGTGGCATGTTGGAGTAATCAATCATGTGTTTCCTGTCATGCTCTCATAGGAAGGATGTCTGTGAAAAAGCAGCACTCCCTGACCCTGGCTCCTGTGCTCACCCCACCAGGAAAAAAGATGCAGAGTTTGACCCCAGTACAGACCCCACAGTCCCTGCCCATCAAAGCCCAGGGGCAGAGCCCTCACCCAGTCAAAGCCCAACAAGTGAGTATGGCTGTTGCTACCCCCTGCACTTAGGAGAAGGGGTTACTCTAATGCTTCCTAACGTCTGTCTCCTAGTTTTTCTTCATGACTTACAAAGTGTCCTAGTGAGGGTTACTGTTGTGATGAAATGCCATAACCAAAGCAACTTGGAGAAGAAAGGGTTTATTTGATTAACAGTTCCAGATCACAGTTCCTCATCAAAGAAAGTCAGGACAGGAACTCAAACAAGGAAGGAACCTGGAGGCAGGAGCTGGGGCCAGGGAGGGCGCTGCTGGCTGCTCAGCCTGCTTTCTCATAGAACCTGGACCACCAGCCCAGGGGTTAGCTCCCCGCCACACACGCACTTAGTGGATGAGCCCTCTCACATCAATCACAGCCTCACAGGCATGACTTATGAAGACAATTTCTCAATCTTCTTGATGTTCCCATCTCTCAGATGATTGTAGGCTGTGTGAATTGGCATAAAACTAGCCAACAGGTAAGGGCTGATAAACTGATTCTACTATGTATTATTTGATTGTTCGATACTGTGTATCATAGGCTATATGGCTAGGAATCCTCCTGCTTCTACCTCTTGTGTCTTGTAGTCATCACATGTGGCTTACATAGATCTGAGGATGGGACCTGGAACCTATATATTCTAGGCAAATACTCCACCAACTGAGCGACAGCCCTAGCCCCTCATGTTTTGTTTTGTTTTGAATACCAGTAGTTGGACTCCCTGCTCAGCTCTTATGTATATTAAAGGACCAATAAATTCCAACTTATCTTCCCAAGAAGAATGAGATGTAACTTCTGTTTCCTATAAAAATTAGTCCAGACTTCCATTTTAAACTCTGAGGTAGATGGAATGTCCTTGTTGAATGCCTGAGCTCTCCCAAGGGTGACTGAACATTTTCATTGACACACAGAGGGTCCATGCCTACAATTATAGCACTTGGGAGGCTGAAGCAGGAGGATTGCTACAAATTCAAAGTCATCCTGGGTGACATAGCAGGACCCTGTCTCAGACAGAAAAGCAAACAAACAAAAACAAATAAGAGAGAAAGAAAAAAAGGAGGAGAGGAGGAAGAGGAGAAGGAACTCAACTAGTTTCCTGTAAGATTTATTTATGTTTATCTATATAAGTGCCCGGCCTGTATGCTCTGAGAACATGTAGTGCTCCCAGAGACCAGAAGAGGGCATCAGATCTCCCCAGAACTGGAATTACAGACTGCTGTGAGCTGCCACATAGATGCTGAGAATTGAACCCAGGTCCTCTGTAATAGCAACAAGTGCCCTTAACCAGTGAGCTCTCTCTCCAGCCCCTCAGCTAGTTTCTGAAAGTCTCAAGCTATAGCTGGAAGGTTAAGCAAAGTCACTTTATGTCACTTTATATCTGGGTACCCCTGAGGTCACCTCCTACCTTGCTCTTCCAGGTCATCAGTCCAGGTGGCAGCCCATGGACTGTCCGGGCAGCCACCCAGGTATGACAGAATCCAGTGGCCCATTCTCCATGAAGTGTTTTGTGGTGCAACTTCCTGCTTTTGGCCCAGCAGCATGGTGCCTCCTGTGACTGACGAATGGACCCTAAGGATGGGACTTCCTGTTTCCCTCTTGTCTAAGAAGACACACCGTATTTTTGCATCTAAGGATATGCATGTGACTCTGGGGCTAAGAGAGCCACCTGCAGATGGGTGAATGTGGTTGGCATAAACCCAGAACGTCTGACTGTAGGGCTTGCAGTTTAGCTCCAGGCTAAAGGGAGCCTGGCCTTCTCTGCCACCCTCCCCTGCCTCCTCCCGGCCACATCCCCTCAGCCTCCAGAGGCTCCCATCACCTAACACCTCAGATCTTGCATGGATCCCATTCCCCACTCCTTCCCCTATCTTTGTTTTGTTTGACTAGGAGTCTTGTGTAGCCCAGGCTGGCTTCAGACTTGTTAGATAGCCCAGGCTGGCCCTGAACAAGAGAATTTGCCTGCCCCAGTCTCCCAAGTGCTTAAGCCACCTCACCCACCCCTTTTTTTCAATGAGAAAGAATCTCATAGCCCAGGACTGTTTGGCCTCCTACTTCTCAGTCTTCCTGCCTTACTCTCCTGGGTGTTAAGATGATAGCCATAGACTATCATCACTACTCTCTGGCTTCTATCGCTAAATTTTTCTGTGGCTGTACATAGTGTTTAGACATCATTTGGTCTCTGCAATTTAACCTTTGAGGCCTGTGGTTTGACCTCTGTTAACCCCTGTGACTTCCTTCCCTAATACTACTTCTCCTTAGGCCTTCGGCCAGCTACTTCCCCTCCCCCCCCCAGCTCTTTGTCCCTCGAGTTTGCTCTGCCTGGACACTTCTCTTTCCCATGTTATTGATTTGTCAAGGCTTGCAGTAGCTGTTAGCACATCAGAAGGACAACCCCTCCCCAGTGAGAGTGAGGAAGTCCCACTGTCCCCAGCATCCCTCTCATCCTGTGAGTGCATGACAGATATCAGTAAGTGTCCCTCTCTGATCTGAGAGCTCAGTGAAGCACACAGCACACCATTGTTCCAGCAGAAACAGCCTGGCACACAGCAGGCACTCAATAAATACGCATGAACTGATGAAATGTTCTGCTGCCTCTGAAGGGCTCCTGGTGTTCTACTATCCTTGGCAAGATATATCTTCCTTTCTTTTTCTTCTTTTGTTTTTTTTTTTTTTTTTTGGTTTTCAAGACAGGGTTTCTCTGTGTAGCCTTGGCTGTTCTGGACTCACTTTGTGGACCAGGCTAACCTTGATGTCAGAGACCCACCTGCCTCTGCCTCCCCAAGTGTTGGGATTACAGGTGTGTGCTACCATGCCTGGCTTATATCTTCCTTTTTCAACAAGAGTTCTCATGGGAAATTTAGAGTTATGACAGTGAGGATTCTTATAGCTACAGGCAGCAAACAATCGGGCATCACAGTACACGGTAATACAAGCACTTGGGAGGTTGAGGTAGGAGGCTCACATGCTCAAAGCCAGCGTTTCATGGGGAGACTTTGCTCCAAAACACCAAGGATGTGACTCCATAGTGGAGCAGCTACAGAGAAGCCGTCAGTGAGGGGTGGGGGATGTGGCTCAGTGGGAGAACGCCTATCCAGAATCTGCCAGCGAGGAGTGAACACGGAGTTCAACCCCTAATACTATACATGCAAAAAGAAAGAAAGAAAAACTAAATTTTGTGCCTTTTTTTTTTCCTCACTGCCAACAGAAAGCCTGACACAAAGTTAGCTTTTATAAACGCAGGCTTTATTGCTTGTGTGGGAGCTTGGGCTTCAGGTAGGCTTTGATCCAGCTGCTCTAATGATTGCTTATAGTTTGATTCTCTAGCCCCGCCCCGTGCTTTTTTCTGCACTGCAATCGTTCTCAGCCATATGCTGGCCTCTTCCTCGCTGCTACCTGCATAGTCCTCCCTACTCTGCATAATAGATAGAGCTACCTGCGTGCTTAGGCTGTGTGACCAGCGGAAGAACCTGCCTTCCTGGAGTCAGTGTGCCTTCTCATTAGCATCACTGGGTCACGTGAGTCTGTTTCTGAGTCAAATGTGAATGGGCTCTGCTGAGGGGCTTCAGCCGATCCAAGTTCACTTCCTTAACAGGCAGAGGTAATGATGGTGCTGGGCATTCTCTACCAAATGACTACAGATCTTTGCCACTCACTTGTCCAAAACCTTAGTCACATCCACTTCCACAGGCAGGGACTTTGGAAAAAGGCGTTTATTGGTGTGGTGGTCTCAACACTCCCCATGAATTGGAACACACAGCCCCCAGGGCCCCCCTCCCACCTCCCCTGGTAGCCCGCCCCCTCCCCACCCCTTCCTGGACCCTGGGAATGGAAGACAATGTGGGATGGGGCCCACGCCCCTGTCTGAGGTACAGTCACTGCCCCTTGCCTCCCTGCCCTTCTCTGCCCTCATATTCACCAGGCTCTGAGTGGTGTGGTTTTGGGTGTGTGGTTACTGAAGTTAGGGCTGGGGGCATGGTGCCTCTGCCTGGGCTCAGGATGTCTAA